>JAOTRH010000010.1:3729842-3754676 GCA_034768845.1 Heliamphora exappendiculata | reverse complement strand
ATAAAAATCACCAACCTAGCAAAGCACTCAAAAGAATAGAAAGGGCAAGTTAGTAATCACATACATATTTTAAAAAAAGAAAAAGAAACATAAAGACCAAAGTCACCTATAAAGGCACTCAATGACACTTCAACATTCCCAATGCAAAGAAATAGGCATTTGGATGGATAACTCAGCAAGCCTACTAGAAACAGTAACAATCAATTGAAGCTTACATGCAACAGGGGTTATCAAAACTTACAGAAAAAAAAAACATAAAAATCACCAACCTAGCAAAGCACTCAAAAGAATAGAAAGGGCAAGTTAGTAATCACATACATATTTTAAAAAAGGAAAAAGAAAACAAAATATTAAGCTGTCCTACATGCAAATGCATATATATGCGCATATGAGAGCATAAATATGATGATCAAAAAGAGGCGAAGTTTACCAACGGAGTAGATTTTCGTGAAACTGGCTTTATGTGAACATCACCTTCATCAACTTCACCATCAACGACCACTTCTTCATCTTCATCTTCATCCTCAAACAAGTCTGGTATTGTCTCATTAGCTCCAAAAGCCTCATCCTTACTAACATAACCCTCCTCCGTAAGTATAGTTAAAACTCTCTCTTCCAATAATAAGAGCGCCTTTCTTCTTGGTATTTTCTTATTAATTTGTAGCGCTTTAACTAGTTCATCACCAGCAATTTCCTGCATATCATAGATAGTTTTTATACTAATTGCCATTACTTAATAGATAAAGACAATGATTTAATGAATAGTTAATGATCTTCGTCAGATATAATACGTGTTTAAATAGCTAAAAGGAATATATACTGCTATGATATGCCATAAGATTTAGATAAATGCCTTGAGGCTCAGACTTCACATAATATATATACTTGTTCAGTTAGAAGTGAAATCCTGCTAGTTGGTTATCCAGATAAGCCGAGAACAAAATCCTATTATCATATACTTCCCTTCGATGTGGGGTGTTATTAATTAAACTGAAATCCTTGTAGGTCTATGTTTTCAGTTAATAGAAGGGCTAGTCAAATGATACAAAGAGCAAGCGTAAAAGTCATGGATTCAAAGAGAGAACATACCAACAGCCACATGCACGTAAAGAAGCCTTAAATAATTGCCAAAAACTCACTACGTAAATTGTATATATAATAAAGCAATCAATAAATTTAGCACAAGCTGATATATCCGTACCCATTTCATTTGGATGGAAAAACTAGATTGGATAGGATACAAATAAAACACAATCGGTGAAATCTTATAGACAGCATTGTAACTGACAAAATGAAGAAAGTCAGATACAACAATTCACTGACAAAGAAGTCAGAGGATTATGAAACTAAGAAGTTTACACATTGGCAATGAGGGCAACAAGTTTTAATTGAATGCTTGTAGAAAGCATAACTTGCAGAATAAAGGGAAGTATCAAATGAAAATATGTAAAGCTGCCAAATGCCAACAACAGATACTGAGGGAAAATAATGCTGTGTTCTAAGTACAATCTATGTCTCCTTGCTGAAAACTTTGAATGATAAATATTATCGCCCACCTTCTTGCTAAATTATTTGGTTATATAACTAAAAATAAATGAAAAAATAATATTTCTTTATTTCTTTTGGAATTTAGAATCACCCTTAATTCATAAATGAAAAATTCGCATACAGCAATACAAAAATAAATGAATACGCAATATGAATACAATTCGCATGCAAAAATTCAAAAAAGTAAGAAACAGAAACAGCTAGGATACATTTGTAAAAATATTATTTTTATGATAGTACTATATTATTTATAAAATAAAAACAAATGGGATCCAATCCATTTCTTTGTTACAAATGATGATTCAATACATGATAAGTAATCAGAACATTATGATGGAATGTTGAAGCAACTAATAAGGAAGAATAAATCATAATTGTATCACGTATTAGGATTAATATTGTAGAGCATATAACAAATTAAGAAATAAAAGTAGAAAATAACTCAAAAAATTAAAAAAATATTTTAAAAAATGGGGCCTATCGTACCCCCACACGTATCTGCCCGTATCCCAAGCCGTATCCAAAATTCAAAAAAATACATATATTGGATACTTATTTGGCGTATCGAATACATATCCTGCCGTATTGAACACATATCCGTATGCCATACACGTATAAGGCCTATTTTGAAGTATCCGTGCTTCATTGATTGTATACTAGTTTCTGAACAAATCATATTGTCATGCAAGTTGTATGATAGTTAATATACTTGCAAAGGACAGTACGTGTAAAACTCATCCATATACACAATTACACGCGTAAAGACAAAACACATACATGCTTTCAAATATATGAAAATATGTATGTATGTATGTATGTATGTATCTATTTGTGAAAGTAGACATAAATTTATATATAAACAGACACTTGACTGACATATGCATAAGTACTTTGCCCTAGGACACATATGCATGTACCCATATACCATGGCATGATCAAACATAGTCTCAGGCTTAAGCCTCATTTGTCTCCAAAAGAAAATTAAAAAAGAAATGTAAAGAATAGTACTTGGTACAATTTTAAAACAAAAGATAAAGAAAACAAAAATGATTGTGCCATAAATATTATTCAAGATGAAAAGCTAACGTTATGAGAGTCATCAGAATGAATTCGAATGAACATTTTCTAGGTACAACAGCAAACCTGCAAAATAACTGGAGATAAGAAAAGAAGAGTGTAAATTAGTAATTTGTAACTAATGCCTACTATACTACAAAAAAATTGCAATCAAGAGCGAAGGCTGTCACTAATGTGCATCAGTAGCTAATGCTAATTAGACTACAGAGACATTGCAATCAAGGCTGTTTATTGTCTACTAAGGTGCATCATCAAAATAGAGAATTCCCTAACCCACTCCACCACATGGCTAATAGGAACTCTTTGGATGTTAAGATCCCAAAATTAAATAAGTGGAGAAGCACAGGACATGGTATGCCATTTGACACTGTGCCACGGACACAATTTGACGAAGGTATTCCCCAATGCACAAGGTAATACAGGTCCCACCACCTGGTCCCACCGTAGAAGCTGCATGATAGAAAACCGAAGCTCATACACTCCTTCCAATTTTGATAAATTAAATATTCCAAAATAAGTACGTTTCCCTAAAACCAAACAAAAAAGCTGATTTTGAAACAGTTACTGATTACAGGTACTTGAATAATTTGGTATAGTTAGGCATTCCATGTCATCAACTGTCTTTTACATGCCTTTTTAATTATTTCCCTAAATTGGGCTTAGTTGATTGTTATTTAGACTTTGGAAGTTCGTTGCCAAGAATTTGTGAATCTGGAAGGTTTGGATGCGGTTAACTAGCTTCTAGTTTTAAAAGCTTATAGAAGTAATTTTACATTTTGGTTAGTATAATTTTTACGAAAATCTTCTCATACTTTAAATGGTAAATACCCATTAGCTCATTGTACTCCATTCTTCTCTTCAATCTCTAATTCTATTACTCCCAGTTATCAAATCACAATCAGTTTTCAATACCCTATTTTTTTTAACTGGGAGCCAATCTTTTTGTCAACAAAACTTTGACTAAGCTTGAGTCTACCATTTTTAGCACCAAACCATCATCACTTTCTTAAAGAGCAGAAATCCTAAAAAGTCTTACTAAATTAATTTAAGACCACAATTAGCCCCAACCCTCATTACTGCAACCCCAAAATCATATATTCTCATCAAGGACCAGAAAGTTAGAAGCCTTATGCTCAAATACGTGTTTATAGATGACCTCAGTTATCTACTTTAAGAGTCCGCCTACACCAAAAGTGCACCCCTGTATCTTGGTTGGAGAAAGCAAAGCTATGAAATATACTTCTCTTTCCTTTTTCTTTTCATTGTTTTGTTATGATAAATAAAAAATATTAGAATATATCACATTTCATATGGTAAACTGGCTCACCAACTAGGTTCAAAGTTAATTTATTTGATAAATGTATATATATTAACTAATCTCCCATTTCTCCAATATTAATCGCATGCAATAAATGATATGGTTTAGAGAACAGGCAGAAGAAATGGATTCATTTTGCATCTCCATAGTTAGATCATCAATAATGGTGAATGGCGCCTTTTTTGGTTTCTCTGATAGCTCCACAGGCTCCACTAAGGATCCTGTGTCTCGCCAATTTTTTTTTGTTGGATTATGCAGACAATTTATAGATGAACTCAATTATCTACTTTAAGAATCCGCCTACACCAAAAGTGCACCTCTGTTTCTTGGCTGCAGAAAGAAAAGTTATGAAATATACATTTATTTCCTTTTTGTTTTCGTTGTTTTGTTCTGGTTAATGAAAAGAAAATTAAAATATATCACATTTGATATGCTAAACCAACTCCCCAACTATATTCAAAGTTCATTTATTCAATAAATATATATATTAACTAATCTCCCATCATTTTCTCCAATATTAATTGCACGCAATAAATGATATGGTTTAGAGAACAGGCAGAGCGAATGGATTCATTTTTGCATCTCCATACTTAGATTATCGTTAATGGTGAATCGCTCCTTTTTTTGGTTTCTCTGATAGCTCCACAGGCTCCACTAAGAGGATCCTCTGTCTCGCCATTTTTTTTGGTTAGGTTATGCAGACAAAAGGCCCAATATTGTAGAATTTAATTAATCAGTTCTTTTCATGCAAGAGGTAAAACAATTAAATTGGAAAACCTCACATCATTGTTGTGGTGCACCACATACAAACAAGATTACACACATTGCCTGAAAATATGATATTAATATTATATGCATTTCTAAAAATGCATATGGCATTTACATAGGAGATTTACTTATTCCATTGAGAGAAGGAAGAGGTTTAAGTCTGACCAAGTTAGCTTGATGGAGGTTTGACTTGGAAGAGTCAACAAGTGATTTGTTAAACACCAGGTATGTACTGATCCTAGATCTCACTGGGTAGTTGTGACTTGGTTAACTAGGAGGCAGATGTGGATAATGTTACATGGTGAAAGTTTGTTTTTGGATTATTGTGTTTTTATATTTCTTGTGTTCAGGGCCAAGGGTAGTTTAGTCATTTCGTTATTAGGGTTTGCCCATATAAACTTGATTAGCCTTGCAACATTAATTAACCTATAATATTTCTACCTTTAATTAATTCACCAATATGTTACACATTACCTTCAAATGTAAGCGATGTGGGACTTTGCTTCATATTCTCCCGCATGCACAACGTGCTCATTCAACATCACTTGTCACCTGCTGGCCAAGGGCGTGCACCCTACCTATTCTTAAGTACTTTGGCATTGATACTATGATATACGGTTTTTAGTAGAACTCAACTCTAAAAAACTAGCTATTGAGATGAGGGTATCCTCATCCTTATATAATGTACATTACATCTGCACATAGGCAACGTGAGAATTCTCTTCACAAATAATACATGGGTCCTTAAATTGTGGGAAGTGATTGAGTTCACGTATGTCTTACAACCAAAAAAGCATCCATTGTTGAGAAAACTTGACTATGTTACTAGAAAACGCTAGCATCCTAGCGATTTACATTTTGTAACCCATTTCCTTAATATCTTTTTGCATAAGAAAAAATCAAACGTAATAAACTAAAATCGAGAGAAAGAAGAGCTTCCCCAAGACAATGTGTAAGAAAATTGGTTATAATGCTTTTTCAAAAATGTTTTTACATGAATAATTTTAAAAATAATACTATATTTTGTGCAATGTGTATTTTTCCAGTATACATTTTAATATTGTAATTTATAGAAACCTACCTATATCATACTACAATTTAAAGCATGTGGCGTACCACATTTCTATTTTCGTTTTTCATACTAGAACAAATAACGATCCACATTCTAGGTAACATAGAGCTTGATACAACAAAACCCATCAGCCTCTTTGGTTAGAGGCTCTCTGCATAAAAGTTTCCCTGTAGTTTGCATTGCTATTTCATTCTGCAGAAAGGATAGAGAAGCTACTACAGCAAGGCAGGAAGGGCTAGAGTGCAGGGTCACATCCAGATCTTTAAGACACCATGGGTATCAAAGCAAGGAAAATAAAAATTATTTTTTTAATTTATTCATCTTCTTTGGTTCTCTGGTTTTAAGAAATTTGCGTGGTTTCCATGAACTGCTACATCTACCTTGGAGTTAGTAATATATACCACAGAGCCCACCCCAATCACTTTATGGTATACCATCTCTAGTTGGCATCATAAAACCTGATTGCTTTTCCTCCCCCCACATGTAATAAAATAACCATTATTTGTTTATTTTACTTTTCTACCCGGTCTACACATTCTTTATTTATCCTTAATGCTCAAGCGGCCAAAGAAGAGTTTTCAAGAGAATTAACAGATCTGTTTGTTCTCTTATGCTGTTGTACAAAATTTATGTAGTCAGCCAATTTATACATCAGCAGCAATCAAGCATCGAATTGAGTTTCACCACAGCCTTAGACCGATGGGCAGTCAAAGAGAACTATTCAAATTTTAGAAGATGTGTTGAGAGCTAGCACTAATTTTGGAGGATTTTGGGATGACCATCTAACTTTAGTAGAGTTCTTGAATAATAATAGTTATTAGGCTAGTATTCAAATGACGCCTTGTGAGGCTTTATATGGGAGAAAGTGTAGATCACCTACATATTGGGATGAAGTAGGCGAGAGGAAGATGTTAGAGCCAAACAAATTATAACAAACAACGGATAAGATGTATCTCATTAGAGAACAATTGCGCACAACTTAGAGCAGGCAGAAAAATTACTTGGATAATAAGAGGCGAAACTTGGAGTTTCGAGCAAGAGATCATATATTTCTTAAAGTGTCTCTAGTAAAATAAGTAATGAGATTTGGAGTACGTGGTAAATTGAGCCCTAAATTTGTAAGACCATTTGAGATCTTGGATTGTGTTGAAAACATGGCCTAAAGACTTGCATTGCCACCTGCAATTGCTGGAGTACATAATATTTTTCATGTTTCTATACTGAGAAAATATATGCCGGATAAAACTCATGTAATTGACCATGCACCATTATAACTTAGAGAAGATTTGACTTATGACGAATATCCAATACGGATCGTAGACCATAAGGAGCAAGTATCAAGATAATGAGTCATTCATCACGTAAAAGTACATTGGATTAACCACACGAAAAGAGAAGGTACATGGGAGCTTGAGAAAGAAATAAAAGAAAAATATTCACAACTTTTTGAAAACCAAGGTATGCTGAATTTAGATGAATATTTTAAGGAGAGAGGAATGTAACACTCAAAAAAAATAAAGAAAAACAAAGGGAAAAAAAAACCAGAAAGAGAGGAATGTAACACTAAAAAAAAATAAAGAAAAACAAAGGGGAAAAAAACCAGAAAGAGAAAGAGAAAGAGACAGAAACAGAGAACATTAACTAACACGCATTCACTTCGATTGCAAAATAAGATACAATTAATACACATATAATTAATGCATATATTCAACATTAAAATCTTTAATGGTGTTATTCTAAGTGGCCTTTAGTATATATATAGGCCAATTTTTGGAATGGAAAAAAAAAAGGTTAGGGGATGAAAAAAGAACAATAAAGAAGGAAATGAAGGGCGAGATGTTGGTTGTGGGTACATTTAAAACATCGTTAATTGATTTTAGGTTGAAGAAGATTTTTCTTAGAGGTAAGTAACCTTCTACAATTGTTAGTATTTTATTCTTAAAATTTTTTGAAACTATTTCCAATTCAAAAAAAAAATAATTTCTTTTCTACTTTTATTCGTTTTTATGGAAAAAAAATATAGATCAAATATGAAATTTTGACTATATTTTAAGAACTTCAAAAAATTCAGAAAATAATATATTTTAGTGATCCTATGTGTTAAATTCTATATGTGGCTCTAGTTTGACTATGATCTGAACTTTAGTCAATGGAGGTAAAATAGTGGCGTCGAAACTATTTTTTTCTGGGGACTCACCATCGACCTTAGAGTGTTTCTGGGCATTGTCAAGAGCTACTGTGGCCATAGTCGATAAGACTTGGGTTTATTGAAATTGAATTAACGAACCATTAAAAATGGAATTATCTGTTATTTTGCTAAAAAAAGAATATTGATATATTTCTAGTCTCCAGATTATAATTCCATTTTCCATAAATATCGTTTCAAAGAAAAATTACTATGTCCTTACATTATTTTCCTACATGCTTGATCCAACTAGTAGTGGTAGTTGGTGATTTACTGAGTTATTAAGCTCATAGTTTATTTTACTTGTTTTTTTTCAGATTTTCAAAAATAGATTTGCATGGGAAATTTTTTGAGGGGTGTAGAGAGTAGAAAAGTTTTGATTAATTTTAAACTTTGACCTTCTAATAGATTGCGATATGGATTTTAACGATATTTTAATATCGTTTGGGACTAAATTTCATAATAAAAGAATATTTTTATTGGGCCTATTTGATTAATTGTTATATTGATGCAAGAATTATATTTATGTTAGAATTAATAATCGGTATCTTAGCCTTTCCATACTCATGAGTAGTAAGTATGCGGCATTGTCACGCAATTTAGGGACGTGACACATAGGATGAAAGATATTTATATATTTTGGAATTTAGTAATTTTAGTAATATTCTATGTTTTAATCTTATTAAAATCTTTTAAACTTAATTGTAATTTGTTATTTTTAGTAGCTTTAATTATGGTTTTCTTGAATGTCGATAAATAGGCCGTTGTGTAATATAGGTTTAGGTAAACGATGATTTTGATTGAACGAGTTTAGGCTTGGTATTTGAGATCAAGAACTCTTTTTTCCTTCTAAGAGTGCCCTTTATTTTCCTTTATTTCTTTTATTTGTTTTCAATTTTACCGGTCATCCTACATCAACTCATCATCACTTAATAAGTCTAGACAACAAGAATTGAGAACTAATGGGAGGGAATATAAGAACTGTGGAAGGCAATTTAATAGATTTCACAATAGCCAAAATAAAAAGATCTAAACAGTAATTGTTATTTCTAGAGTTTAGTTTTTAATATCCTTCAACTTAAGTTGAGTAGGGGCATCTTGTATGATCTACAAAATTCCACTTTTATTACAATTACATGTTGCGGTATGGGATTTAGTTAGAGTTTCCTAATTCCATCTTCCTCCTCCTCTTCTTCTCTCTTTTTCTGTTTAATACTAAGACTCCAACTTTTGCACTTCCGTAGAAACAGTGCATTCGATCTTGTCCCTAAATGTACTTCTAATAGTTTGGAGATCATCAAGAGCATTCAAATGTGCTGTCGTCAAGATCTCGACACTAACTTCAGCACCATACTAACACCAAATAAAACTGATCATCCCACCTTGATCGCCTTTCTCACCTGATCATCATAACCAATTTTTTCAAAATTTTTGGAGACTATCTATTGTGTTTTTGAATTTTGAATAGTTTTTTAATTTACGCCCTATTTTTTCGAATCCACTATTTTGGTGTTGTTTGCTAAATTTTTTGCCTCAAATCCATTCTATATGAACCAAAATTGAGCCTAGAGGTTGTTAATTCCGTTGCTTTTATCAATTGTTGTGTGTAACATGGATTTCAGTTGGTCAGTTCTCCAAGGCAATTTTTGTGCATTTTTTTTGTTTTTTTTTTGGTTGGCATTGGCTTCTCCTAAAAATTGGGTTCAATGCTTTATTTTGACTTACATTGACCCATTGAATTGATCTAGTTCGATCCAATAATTCAGTTTCTGGTTTTGGATTCTAGGCTTACATTTCTTAATTGTTCTTTGATTCAATTTGTTATGACTTAAAAGGATCAATCAAAATTCCAGTGACTGTTCAGGTCAATGTGTCTAAATTATTACTGCTATGAAATTATTACCTTTCGTGAAGCAAAGAAAAAACCCTCCTTGTTTAAGGATAAAGTTATATCTAAATTATAACCTCTATGAAATTGAATGTGTTAAATTACTAGCTTGTGCACATGTTGTGAATTCTTTTTGCGTGGGAAATACAAATTCAAATATTTCAAAGAGAGACCCAAAATAGGAGAAATGGATGTGTAAGGATTGTATTATTTAGGGATGGTGGTGGAACAGTATATAGCCTAATATTACAAACAAACATTGAGTTTCGTAACTCTTCTAACAATATCTGGGACTCATTGGCTAAATCATTCTCAAATCATAGTAATGATTCTCGTATTTATGTTGTATATATAAGAGGATTTTCACGGCTACACAGTTTGGGAACCAATTGTCCAAGTATTATAGCACTTTGAAGAATATATAGGATCAGTTGCATCAATATTATCCCTTTAATACTGATCTAAAGCAATAAAAGCGTCATTGGAAAGAGTTGATTATTGCTTCCTTCTTATCTGGTTTAAAGTCAACTTTGAGTGCCTTTTAATGACAAAATTCTTGCAAGTGAGCTATTGCTTACGACTAATGCATAGTTATTAAAAGCCATAGACGCACTGATACGCCAAAGGTTTTTTAGAGCTTAGGCATAAGGCGTGAGGGGCGAGGCAAGGCGAGGCGCGGACTTTATTAAAGTGAGGCGCACGTTATTGGAAAAAATAGTAAATAACATAGACAATTAATTTAAAATTCAATATAGGAAAATTGAAATTTACATATTATGAACACTAAGATAAAAAAAAGTTTAATAAACATATGGCATTCCAAAAACTATAAAAACATCTACCAAATGTCAAATAATCAACACTCTTTGTTTAGATAAGTACTACATAAGAAAATTCAACAAAAATTAGATATACATAAAACATATACTTTTTCTCAATATTCCCCCGCCAAAAGAAAATGTCAATATATAATTCGAAACCAATAATTGTAGGCAAATTTACAAGTATATTATAATCAGGAAAAAATATAGAAACCCAATTTTACTATTAAGTAATATTTGAATTGAATGTTAATTTAATTTGAAATAAAGAAGAGAAGAAAAAAAGGAAAAGAAAATGAGAGAGCGAGACTGGGAGTGAGAGTAAGAAGTGAGAGCCAGATAGAAAAAAATAGAGAGGAAGAATGGAGAAAGAAGAGCATGGCACATGTGCAAATCAAAGAGAGAGGGGTCATGAATCATGATTCACACAAATTTTAAGATGAATTTTTGTTTTTAAGATGAGTTTTTAATTGGATATACTTCCACTTTTGATGTTGAACAAATTTTATAAATTAAGAGGCTCAGATCACTTTAAGAAAAATCAAGAGCATAAATGAGGCGCAAGAGGCGTGCGCCTTAAGCCTCTTCTCGAGGCTCAGCTCACCTTACTATACTTGAAGGGCATGAACTGCACCTATTTGCGCCTTAGCTTAGGCGCACACCTAAGCGCGCCTTTAACAACTATGTAATGCATACACTCGATTGTTACACTCATTCTTGAGACAAAGCTCCACTATGCTTAGCTCTTCTACAACTTCTTCAGGCTCTTTTGCCTTGGTTTCTAATGGTGGTGGCCGCAATAATTCTTGTGATGGTTCTCATTCTCATATAAAACACTGAGAATTACTTTCATGACATGTGCATGTCTATCATTTTTTCTCTATTTAGTAATGCATTATACTATAGTTGGTTTCTAATGTACTAGGTGCTTATATCTTACTTTTAAGAAGTTGTGCCATTCCACTAGAATATGAAAATTCAAGAATCATTCATGTGCTTCACTAAGTATAAGGTACTTTGAATCCATCTAAATGCCTCTATGATTCTCTAAGCTCTTAATCAAGTTGCTTAATTGCCACAATTTAACGTTATAGTGTTCTAAACTTTGCATGAAAAATTAATCGTGATTAATTAGATAGAATAAAGCATGATTAAACTATACTAATCTTGATTAATTAAAACAACGTGATTAACTAAGACAAATGAGATTAGTCAAAACAAATCAGAATTAAAGTTGATCATGATTAATTAAAGGTAATCAAGAAGATATGTAATGAAAAGTCATCTGGAAGGACGACACCTCCTATTTGAGGTGACAAGCTTTGGGACAGTAGAGAGGCGTGTGTTCTCTTGATAACTCGGGAAATAAAAGGATAAAAGAGAGGAGAGAGTTCCTCCTGCAGATTTTAGGTGATCGCATAAAAAATGTGAGAAAATTCAAAGAAAATGAGAAAAGAAGAGAAGTTTCAAAGTAGGTTCATCCAAACTTACCTTATTTAAAATTTAAGGAAAGAAACAATAACTCTTTACTTATATTATTAAGATTAACCACAAAAATTAATTCAATAACAATTACATGTTAAGGATTGGTGAATTTAAACCTACAAATATGCTTGTGCTATGTGGGAGAATGCTAATTTTGTGAGCGTGATTATATGCATAAGCTGAAACATTTTGAGTCTGTTTTTCTGACCATTTATTGGAATTTTCATGTGAGATTTAACTGTGTAGGAGCTTTATCTATATCTACTTTATGGCTCAAAAATTGGAATAGAGATTTGAGTTGCCAACTTTATGTGCTTGATATCGCTGTTATTCACTGGGCTGTTAGCTCATGCTTTTATTTAAAACTTTTTCCATATGATGAAACACCATTGGGCAAAGTTTTCGGTACATTTGTGTGTGTGTGTGTGTGTGTGTGTGTATTATAAAGAGATGACTGAAGTTGTACTTGAGCATGTAATGATCTTATGTATTTTGTTTTTGAGGTTCACATACCATGTTTAAGATTTGTTGTATAATATTTTAAGATGAGAATAAGTGTAGATATAATGGCTTTTTCATGTATGACAACAAAGGGCGTAACAAGTTATCTATCAAAGCCCTTGTGTATTGGAATGAGAATTAAGCACCTTGATCTAATGACTGAATCACAGTTATGGGGGACACAACCACTTGCAAATGCATCAATTAGATTATGCTTTCATATTCTCATGTCCTTGATTACGGAGCTAGCCCTCATGTCTTTGGTAATTCCACTTTTACGTCCGACTTAACTCCTGTTGAGCATAATATTATTTTACCAAATGAGTCAGCTCGTCTAGCTTTTTGTAAAGGTGTTTTCCATCCCACCCCATCCTTATGCTTACCTTTTTGCCTTTATATTCTTGGTTATCCTTTTAATTTCCTTTATGTCAGTCAATAAACTAAAGCATTCCATTACTCTATAATCTTCTCCTACATCATGTGTTTTTAGAAAATGATTAATTCGGAGAATGAGAAGAATTGTCTATATTACCTGAATATCGATGGTTCAGTTTCTTCTATCTCGTACGCCTCTAAGTATTATAATATCTCCTATTTAATGGCAATTTTGTTCGGGCTACCCATCCTTAGCAAAGCTCAAGTTAGCGGTTCCTGCATTGAGTATTGAATTATATGTCTGATTTGGGGTGCGAAATTTATCAAATGGGGAAGTATCATCGCAATTACTTTCCGAAGACTAGTCATTAGCGGTCATTCAATATAGTTCACACAACTATTTGGAACCTTCATGTACTTCCAATTTGACTTGTTTATTTCATTTTGTTATATTTGTTAATGATTATTCCAAATTTTACAATGATTTAGTGTCAGAATTATTGCAGAGATAAAGAAAAAAGACGAAAGAGAAAGAATCAGAGTAATGGTGAATGAGAGTACCCTGACTTAGGGTTTACTCCCTACCACTTGTTAATTATATAATAAGACCAAAAATACAAAAATACAAAAAGTACAATAATACCCCTATCTTAACACTCCCCCTCAAGTTGATACATAGATATTTCTCATGTCCAACTTGCATACAATGGGTCAAAACATTTTACTACTAAACCCTTTAATAAAAATATGTGTTAATTGGTCTGCAGATTTCATAAAAGGCATACAAATTGAGCCCTGACTTAATTTCCCCTTGGTGAAGTGCCGGTCAATCTCTATATGCTTCGTTCTGTCATGCTGGACAGGGTTATGAGTAATATTAATAGCGGCCTTGTTAACATAGTACAATTTCATAGATTTGTCGCACTCAATACCCAAATCCTTTAATAGTACTTAGAGCTAGATGAGTTCGCAAATGCCATGTGCCATAGCCCTATACTCAGCCTCTTCACTTAATCGAGCTACCACTGTTTGCTTTTTACTTCGCCAAGTAACTAGGTTGCCTCCTACAAATGTAATATCCCGATATAAATTGTCTATCATCAACTAAACCAACTCAACTTGCATCTGTGAAAGCTTCTAATGTCATATGGTCGTGACGAGAGAACAGGAACCCTTTACCAGGAGCAGACTTAAAATATTGCAAAATACGATAAGCAGCGTCAAGATGTACACTACAAGGATCATGCATGAACTGACTGACAACCCCCACAGCATATGTAATATCATGTCTGATGTGAGATAGATATATTAATTTTCCCACAAGTATCTAAAATTGATCCTTGTCGACAGGTTCTCCATCATTACTACTGAGACGATGATTAGCCTCAATAAGTGAATCTGCAAATCGACAACCCATCAGATATGTTTCCTCTAGAAGGTCAAGAATATACTTTCTTTGAGAAAAGAAGATCCCATGATCTGATCTAGCCACCTCAATTCCAAGAAAATATCGTAGCACCCTCAGATCTTTCATCTTAAATTCTTTTACTAAGTTTGCCTTAAGACAGGATGCCTCCTTAGAATCATTACCTGTCACAATTATGTCATCAACATATACAATAAGAACAATGATCTTATTACTGCCTTACTTGATAAACATAGTATAGTCTGCAAGACTCTATCGGTACCCAAATCTTAGCATGACCTTAAAGAATCTATCAAACCACGCTTGAGGAGACTATTTTAGTCCATATAAGGCCTTCTTCAATTTGCACACCTTACCTTCACTTTTACGAGATCAGAAGCTCGGTGGTACATCCATGTATACCTCTTCTTCTAGATCTCAATGAATAAATGTATTCTTCACATCCAACTGCTAGAGAGGCCGACCCATATTAGCAGCACAGGATAAGAGTATTCGAACTGAGTTCATTTTGGCTACAGGAGCAAAACTTTCCTGATAGTCAATACCATAAGTTCAGGTAAAGCCCTTAGCAACTAGCCTTGCTTTGAATCTCTTAACTGATCCATTTGCCTTGTGCTTCACTGAAAAAACCCATTTGCACCCAATTGCCTTCTTCTCTTTTGGAAGAGAAACTAACTCCCAAGTACTATTCTTTTTCAAAGCTGTCATCTCCTCAACCATAACCTTATTCCACTTAGGATCCTCAATGGCTTCCTTTCAACCATGAGGATTCGATATAGAGGACAAGGACGAGACAAAAGCACCATATGGGGCTGATAAAGAGTTATATAAGACAAAATGAGAAATTGAGTGTTGAGTACGTGTCCTAACACCTTTACGAAGGACAATAGGTAAATTGAAAGTATCAAGATCAACAACAGAGAACTCCTTACGAGGTAGATCAATGGAAGAGTCTGAACTGGAGGAAGGAGGTGGCAACTGGAAAGGTGGTAGTGGCACATAAGCCGTCTAATCTTTCAAGCGTCGAGTATAAGTATGCAGATCTTTTCTGTCTAACCGTCCACCAACATCCTGCTCAGTTCCATCTTTACAGGGTTCCGTCTCCCCCTCACTAGGAACAAGAGCTTACAGGATAAGATTTGGAAAAACCAAACCATGTTGAGACTCTTGAATCTGTGTATCCGATGATAACATCTTTTCTAATCTAGATGTCTACCCCTAAAGAGATGTCGTAGGAGAGCGAAAAAATGACTCGGATTCCCAAAAAGTAACATTCATACTGACAAATATTTTGCAAGTGACCAGATCATAGCATTTATAACCCTTTTGGGTAGCATAGTAGCCAATGAAGACACATTTGATGGCCTTAAGGTCCAATTTTCCACCGAGGTATTTTGGTGCATGAACAAAGCAAGTGCAACAAAAAATCCGGGTGGAAGAGAGAAGACAGGTGGAGAACTGAAGAATACTAGAGGACAAACGATTGATAAAATAAGCCGCGGTAAGAACTGCCTCACTCCAGAAGAACTTGGGAACATGCATAGTAATAAGAAGGGAACGGCCAACCTCAAGAAGATGACAATTTTTACGTTCAACAACTCCATTTTCTTCAGGAGTGCGTACACAGCTGGTTCGAAAAAGAATGCCATGAGCCTCTAGATAAGCACGAAAACCATCATCAAGATACTCAGTCCCATTATCAGTCCAGAGAATCTTGATATTGGCATCAAACTGGTTGCGTACCATGCGGTAAAAATTTTAAAAATAGGTAAAGACTTCATTTTTAGTGCAAAACAAATAAACTCAAGTAACACGAGAATGACAGTCAATAAATGTCACAAGCCACTGATAACAAGAAATAAAAGTAATAGGTGAGGGACCCACACATCAGATTGAATAATAGTGAAAGGGGAATCACTGCATTTATTAATTGAAGGATAAACAGAACATTTATGTTTTGCAAGTTCACAACTCTCACACAAAAAATCATTTCTAGAACAATGTTTAACTAAAGAAGAAAAAAATCTCTCTAAAACTCCAAAAGAACGATGCCTCATACAGCGATGCCACTAAAGTAATTGTAGACGGAAGATTTCGGTATCAGTATGGAGAGCCTGGTCAGACTGTGAAGGTAAAACAGAAGCAAAGGATGGAGCATCCAGGAAGTACAGGCCACCATGTGCACTACACTGCCAATCATTCTCTCCGTCTCCAGTTCTTGAAAAACACAATGAGTAGGGAAAAAGGTTACATAACAGTTTAAAGAACTCGTAAAATTACTAACAAATAAAATATTAGTAGAAAAATTGGGAACATAAACAACAGATGATAGTGAAAGTAGAGAAGAGAAAAGAATAGAACATTTGCTAGATATAGAAGATAAAGAACCATCCGCAATTCTAACCTTATCTTTTACCAGAACAAATGGAGTAAGAAGAAAATAAAGTAAAAAAGCCATTCATATAATCAGCGGCACCTGAGTAAATGATCCAAAGAGTATGAGAGGCGATCGCACTAAGTGCAATAGGAGATATACTTGAATGAGCAAAGTTGGATGAAGAAGTAGAGGCAGTAGAAAAGGAGATATCAGGCCAAGTCATCAGGTGCCTAAGACTAATCAACTCTGTCTCAGAAAGAGGGCCAATCTCACCGGATGTGCTAGTAAAAATCTTAGAGAGATGAGCATGGGAGCGAACAAGTTCAGTATGTCCACCACCGTGTCTACCTCTACGTCCCGGAGTAGGACGATCATATAACTTCCAACAATGGTCAATAATATGACGAGATTTACCACAATGTTCACAATGCTGATCACAGGTGACGAAGCCATTCTTCTCCCCAGATTTAGTATGACTAGGCTGGCCTGCGCGAGGAATAGAGGTGACAGTTAACACAGAACGATCCTGACTGGAAATAGAAACCATGGCATGACCGCAGCTCTCTTCTTGCTGGACATAGACGTATGCTTGTTGCAAGGTAGGAAACAAATCGCGACCCAAAATATGAACACGGATCGGATCATAGTCAATATGGAGGCCGGCAAGGAAGTCATACACTCGCTCCTTCTCTACCATCTTCTGAAAAGCAGCAGCATCAGTAGCACAAACAACATAGAAGTCCTGATAATAATCAATCTCACGCCAGAAGCTAGTGAACTCAACATAATACTAAGCCAATGAATAGTCTCTCTAATCTAACCCATAAAATTTCTTCCTCAACTCATACAACTAAGCATCATTGCTAGTCTGCGAATAAGTCTGAGCAGTAACGGACCAAATCTTATATGCAGTATCCAAAAGTAAAAAACTGCGACTAATAGAGGGCTGCATAGAGTATAACAACCAGGACATAACAAGGGCATTTTTCTCTATTCAGCGTGTGCGAGAAAGACCCACAGCTGTTGGCTGTGTGGTTTCACCAGTGTTATACCCAGACACATTGCGAGCAGCGATGACTAAACTGCAAGAACGAGACCAAATTAAATAATTGCTATCATCCAACTTGACATGACAAATCTGAAGAGACGGACTATCAGTAGGAATCCCTGAACGGTGAGTCAATTTGGTGTCTTCATGACCACAGAAAGCTTCCCCGTATCAAACATGGCTATGAGAAATAAGAACAAGCAAAACAAATAAGATCCAGTAGACTTGAACCACTAGAATACCAATAAGATCCACTAGAGTACCAATAAGAGGCAAAGCGAGTAAACCTGAACCACTAGAGTACCAAAAAGATCCAAAGTATCATACCAATTGCAACAGAGCCAAAATAAGGGCCGAAAAAACAACTAAAAACTTCAATCAAACACCCAAGGGCTTCAATCAATAGGGGTTAACCCTTACCTGAACTGAAACCATATGACGAGGGTGAACCAGAACAAGGAAACACTAACAGGTCGTGAAACTAGCAAACTCAGTCGAAAAAAACCCTAACCGAGCTTGAAATCAACTCAAAACATCAAGTAAGATGGATTCAAGTCTCATACACTCCAAATCAGCACCCATGAAGGAAAAACAAACCATCGATTAAAGCAAAAACGCGGCACATTTGCGATTGGTTAAAAAAAACCCTAGTGGCGCCGAAAAATGTTAAAAATTGGGAAAAACTATAAATCAATCAAGAAAAAAATTGGGAAAAATCAATAATACTAGTGTTGGAGGCCAGTTAATCATCACGAAAGAGTTTGGGTTTTTTTTTATAGTTTTGAAATCAAAAAAATAAGAGGAAAGAAACAGAAAAAAGGAAGAAAGGATTGCTAAGAAATTTTTCTTACACAGAATCTTGCACTGATACCATGTTAGAAATATTCTAGAGAGAGACAGAGAGAAGAAGAAAAAGAGAGAATTAGAATAACGGTAAATGAGAGTACCCTAACTTAGAGTTTACTCCCTACCACTTGTTATTTATATAAGAAAACCAAAAGTACAATAATACCCATATCTTAACATATAGTTAATCAATTTTTGTACACACATTAAAAAATTTTGTTCTGATTATAGCTGTGATGATGCTCCAACGTTTTATTGACTTCTTTCTCATGGAAACGGACTAACCGATAAAGATGAGGTACCCACCAAATCGTCTTCACAAAATCAAACTTTCTCCTCATTATCCACTATAAGGATCCAAATCTCATGAAAAAGGGAGTGTTAAGGTAGTTGGCAATTTCTGGGTTATGACAAAATCGTCGGAGTCTATATTTTGTGTCTCTTTTTTGTGGTTGGGGTTTAGTTTAGTGTCTCCGCTCAATTTCTTACAAGACTCCTCTCCATTCGACGTGCAAGACTCCGATCTAAAGCCCTAAAGGTATATGACCTCACTTGAGCACGAGCTCTGTAGCATCATATAGTTCTTCATGTTTATCCATTTTTAGGATGCTTTTTTCGTAAGTGTTTCATGGTAAAAAAACTCTTGCTTTCAATATATACATGATAGGGTTTACTGAGGGTACATTTGGGGGTAGAGCCCTCTTGGCGCTAGCTTGGCGCTCACAGAGCGCTTCATAGTGCTTGAGCATCTCTCTTCTAAAGGTCAATGCTCGTTCAGCACTAGTTAGGTGCTTGAGCGCCTTTGGGACCCCTCTTTTCTAGAGGGCCACACTAGCTTTGTCCACACTGGCATTGCCGAGAAATTTACCCAGCGTCAATGGCTTGGCATCTGCTTTGGTCACCACGTTTTATCGAGCCGTTTGAGATACTTGAGAGGATTGGAGAGGTGGCTTATCGTCTTGCATTATCTCCACAGTTGTCATCAGTACACGTTTTTCACGTCTCTATGTTGCAGAAGTATGAGCCGGATTCTCCGCACGTTCTTGATTGGGCTGAACTACAAGTTGAGAAAGATATCACCAATAAAGAACGACCGGTGAAGATTTTGGACACCAAGGAACAAATATTGCAGGGATGAACGATTTCTTATATCAAAGTGTTGTGACGTCATCATGGTGTTCAGGAGGCTACGTGGGAGTGTGAGTCTGAGGTCCGCTCAAAGTATTCAGATTTGTTTTTACCTTGAGGTATGCCAAATTTCGGAGACGATTTCTAAATGGGGTTGAGTTGTGAGACTCGGTCGGACCCATTTTAATTTTTGTAATTAAATATTTGTGATAAATATTAGAATTTTTTATATTACATTGTGCATATGTAATTAATATATATGTGTGTGTGTGTGTGTGTGAGATCAGTGAACCCGGTAAGGTTTTTACACTTGTCGTTGGGACCATCCTTGTGCACAGGGATTCGGGAAATTTGATTCAGGGATAATTATGGATTTCAGTAATTTTAAAAAATATAAATTTCTAATTTAATTTGGTTAAAATATTATTTGAAGTTAAAATGTTGATGTTTGTTGGAGGATTCATGGCATGTTGGTAAATAATAAAAACTTTGTGGCCTAATGCATGGTGGGTAAGCTTCTTGGAGAAGCCTCCCAAATCAGCCAACAATGCCACCATCGAACCCCCTCTTCTCCCTCCCTCTCATTGTCTTCTTCCTCCATAAGAAACTCTATTGGAGGCTTGTCCAAGCGCTCTCTCTCTATGTTTTGGAAGCTTAGCTCTCGGGTTCGATCTTCGACCCAATGAGAAAGTTTGTTCTGCTCATCAAGGGTTTCGTCTTCAACCGAACGGAGTTTGATTTCAGCAAATTTGGGTCCTCCCGCGATTGTCCGAGTTTCAGCTTTCAACGAATCAAGGTAGAATTCTTCTTCCTATGTGTTTCATTGTGATATTTATGTAATAGATTTGATTCTATTTCATGTATTTCTTAGGTAAAGCATGTAGGCTTGGAACCCTAATTTGGAGATATATGAGTTTGGTGAGTTTAACTTGATTTTATTGGGAGATATTGATTATGGAAGCATAAAATGAGTTTAACTTGTGTTGTAACCATGAAATGAATGGATTGATATTAATTGAAATTAATGAACTTAAAGATGAGTCTAGCTAGAGGTTTGGCGCGGGTTTAACATCTTAGAAGTATGATTTGAGTTGAGATTGAGTAAATTGTGTATAAATTGGGTTCCTAATTAAAATCCTTATTGAGTTGATAAAATAGGGAAAAGCTATCATTGAATTGAACTTGAATACCAACTTGTGAAATTGGGTTAATGATGTCAATTTTCAGAAATTAAATTGTGAACCATGTAGTGAATACATGTGTAATAGGTGAAAACCATGTGAAATGGTTGAGGGACCAATATTATTGAGTAATTATATTGTATTTATTGAGGTGGATTTGAAGCAATGCGGACTTAACTAGCTCCTCGGTCAAAGACCGGAAACTTACGTAAGAATGGGTGCTCGGTTCTCTCGGTTTAATACCCAAAAACGTGGTGAGGTGCTTCGTTCCTTCGGATGGTCTTCCCAGAAAGGTGTGCAAATGTATGTGATAATAGGTGTTAAGAAAATGTGATATGATTGGATTGTATAATAGATGATTAATTTAGTTATAACGAAATGTTATGAATTTAATTATGAGGATTCAATAAACGGTTATCTTGTAACATGTGGGTACTTTTTAGGTTTGAGAGTATGAATATAGAATTTCTAATTGCATAACAAGCATGTTTATGTAAGTTGTTAGAATCCTATTGACTCTCGGCTCACGTTGTTTGTATAACTGTTTTTCAGGCGCCAATGATGAATCCACGCCATGAAGAATGATAACATGTGTTGGATGTTTTGTTTCTTTTTGGGATGTTTTGGAAGTGTTGGATTGATATATGTTTTCCGAATCATTTCGATATATGTAAATTCAAGTTGGGCATTGGTGGATTCATGTAGCTATGTTCTCGGCTTGTAAACTTTTGGACTAGATGAATTGTAAGACCTTAAGGTCAAGTTCTCATGTAATTAAATAGATTTGGATAATGTGCACCCTCACGGAGAGGTTTTTGGATTCAAATTTTTTGTGAATTCTCATGCTTTCATATGGATGTTTATGTTAAACCCTCGTGCTTAAAGGTTTTGGGTTCCTTTCCTATTAAATTCCATATTTTTCCAAGGTTATTTTATGCCTTTTTGCATGAAAATAAGTTTGGATAAGTGTTGGGGCTTCAAAGGTTTGAAAAAGATGTATTTTTAAGGTATCAGACCAATCGAGTGGTCTTTAGACCGATCGATCGATCTTAGTAAGGCCTCCGTTTTCCTGTTGCAAGCTTGAAAAAGCTGCGAACAACGAAAGACCAATCGATCGGTCTTTAAACCGATCATCGGTCTGTAGCGCGGTTCAAAAATTATTTTCTTTAAATATGCATATTTACCTCATTCGAACTCCGAATTAAGTCATTCTTGTGCTCAAATTGAAGGCTCGAAAGTCTTCTTTCCAATGGTTCTAATCTCATATCAAAATTATTTTTGTAAAAAAAGTTATGGCCAAAATAGTGAAGGTATATCATATTTTCTTAACCGTTTTTTGCACGTTTTTTATCGAACTTCTTGGAAAATATTATTTTTATCACCGTTAGAACTTTTCATCAAATCCCTTGCTCCTTAAGCTATATATATGACCTCTTCAATCTCGGATCCCTATGTCTTAGGGTTTGGGGCGTGACACCAGTGGACATACGTCTAACATCACCGGTCCTCGTACTGACCTCTTATATGCCATAGGTAATGGGTATTCCATCACCCTACCCTACCACATCTGGTACATTGTCCAATCATATGCCCAGGGCCCTTCGAGTACCGCGGGTGTTCTCTTCTCTCATCACCCAGTTTTGTAGGTCCAAGTCATTTCCTACCAATCCTGGTGAGCCCTTGATCTATCCCAAGGGCAACATCTCTGTTCAGAGTGAGTTTGAGTGCGGCTCATCTAGATGTGGACCCTTCTGCCACCCTAGTCGGAGAGCGGGACCCTCCTGCATATCTAGCTGTCATACCAACCTTCTCACCGCTTCATGCCACTCCTGCACCTCCTCCTCCTACTGCGGGTGCTCCTCCTACTGTCGATGCTCCTGCTGATGACCAAATGGCGCAAATTCTATAATACCTTGCCCGCTTTGAGGCTCGGTTTGATGCCCATGATCGCACTCATGCCGCTTTCCACGAACAGCTTACCTCAGTTGGTGTTCAGTTCTCGCGTAACAACAGCACCTGGATCTTGACTATGCCACCGACGACCACGATGTTGCTTCTGTTGAGAAGTAGTGTGGTTGCTCCCATTACTTCTAGAATAAAAAAGGGGCTCCGTTCTTTCCCCTTGGCTTCTTCGTGACAAAAGGGGGAGAACCGTAGTGTTAGGCTGTCTGGCAGCATATTTGTCGTATCTAGCAGTCAACTTATTTCTTTTGTATCTAGCAGTTAGCAGTTTTTGTACGTGTATAGGCGTGATGATGTATCTTGATGTATGTCGTGACACGTCTATCTTTTTTGTATCTATGTAACTTAAACTTCTTATTTCGAATGGAGTGATATATATATATATATATTCTGCTTAGATCTTACATAGCATGTGTCCTTTCCTCATTTGCATATGATTCATCTCTGTCATGGTATCTTGACGTCATATTATTGCTTCACCCCGTTGGATATGTTGTGTAGTTCTTCCACAAGTTTTGCAAGCTCTGTGTCTCCTGACTAGAGTCTAGCTATTGTGAGTTTGTGGATCTTACTGTATCTAGATATTTTCATGTATAGAGTTTTTTCTTTTGGGGTTTTGTCTCGAAAATGCCAAAATGGAAGATTGTTAGGATAGTTGGCGATTTCCGAGCTATAACAAGACCACTAGAGTCTATATTTTGTCTCTCTTTTTTGTGGTTGGGGTTTAGTCTAGTATCTCCGCTTAATTTCTTTCAAGACTCCTCTACATTCAACGTGCAAGACTCTGATCTGAAGCCCTAAAGGTATATGACCTTACCTAAGCATGAGCTCTGTTGCATTATATAGTTCTTCATGTTTATCTTTTCTTAGGATGCCTTTTTTGCTAAGGGCTTGTTTCGGGCTTGAGCCCACTTGGCGCTAACCTGGCGTTGGCAGAGCGCTTTAGAGCACTCACTCGACGCTCACAAAGTGCTTGAGCACCTCTCTTCCAGAAGTCAGCGCTCATTAAGCACTCGTTAAGCACTTGAGCGCCTTTGGGACCTCTCGTTTCCAAAGAGCAACGCTCGTAGAGCGATCAAGCGCTTCATTAGAGCGCTGAAAGGGGCTCAAGTGGCGCTTAAGCTCTTTAGGGCCCTGAGTCCATGCTCTCGCAAAGCGCTCGCTCGGCGCTTAAACGTCGATGCGCACTCGCTAGGCGCTTGAGCGCCCAGACCCAACTTTTGGTCCAATCAAGTTTCAATCCCTTTTGGTATATAAGCTATAACAATTTCGTCCATTAGGTTTAAGGAGTATTTCTAAAAATTTAAGGAGGCTACCCTTTGCTCTCAAGGTGCATTGCATTTACTCCTCCTTTCCACTCCTTTTTTGTAGCAACCTAAGTGATTTTAAGTGCATTTAAAAGTGTTCAAACTTCTTAGGTTGTGTGAATTTTCAAAAACTGCATTTTCGTATACTCACCCTCTCATCCATCACACACTTGGCCGAGTTGATTCGGAGCTGTTGCCAAATGGAGATCGAGACGTTGAGCTCGTGGATGCTATGGAATCAGGAAAGTGCCGGGAAGCTAAGACAAGAAACGGAGTTAGGCCTTCATTGGAGTAATGGTTGTAATACCTTTCTCGTTGTATTTCTTGAACCCTTGTTGATTCATAATAGATTTTCGTGTGTTGGTGTCGTGATTTTCATTCCGGAAGAGTTTCCACGTTAAAACTCGTCTCTCTTGTTTGTGTTTCTTTTATGTGTTTGTTCTACATCCTTGCTACAAAAGAATTCAACAATTTTCTTTAAAGGAACATTAATTTTTAATTGGCCTATTCACAACCCCCCC
>JAOTRH010000010.1:3716218-3729742 GCA_034768845.1 Heliamphora exappendiculata | reverse complement strand
TGAAGATAACGTGATTTGAGTTTTAGGGACTTTTTGGTAATTTGAATGGAGCGTAGAACTATCATAAAAATAATAATTTTGAGGAATGTCCAAAGAAATAGTGCATGTGCATTTAGAAGCTCCCCAAGACAATTTCTTCAAGGTAGCAATTTCCAATCCAAGTTTCGGATGATTTGTCATTCTATGTGAACATTCATATTTGTATTTTTAATCCATTTTTCAGTAAATGCTCCAATGAGGTGGATTATTGGGGCAACCACATTCTATGCCAAGGCATGCCCAGAGGCAGCAGCAGCAGTAAAGGACACGTGAGCTGAGGCAATCGAATGGCAACACAATTGGCTTATTATATTTCTCCATAACAAAAATACAGTAATATTTGCCTCCGTTTAAATGAAGGTCATTGAATTTAAATATGAGAACATAATGGGGTCAAATGTTCAACAAACTGCATAATGGATTCTTAAGAATCAATTACTTCATTGCAATTAAAACAGATTGCCCATGTGATCATGCTTCATGCCACACCATGCAGACCAAGTCCATCACATCATCAAATTTCTAAATCAATTTGCTTTTAAATTTTTTTTTTTAATAAGCAACAAAAATGTACTACCCAAAAGTTTACGTCAAATAGAAGGCTAGCAGTGGCTGGGATTATATATGCACAATGTGCTACAAAATTAACTAACTTAATGACAATAATTACCAAAAGTAACAAGAGGGAAAAAGAAAGCTGAAACAATGAAGTACACCAAGAGAAATGCATGACGAATATACCCAAGATAATATCTGAGTTTCATGGTAGAAGCCCTTAAGCATGGTTGGACGCAGAGGCCTGTCAATCAATCTACAAATCAGCACCTACACACAATAAACAGATATGGTTGTGTAACGACCGGGTAATTTAAATTAAAGAAAATAGGATAAATAAGAAACAAAATAAATAAATAAATAATGTTTTTCTTACGTATTTAAAATAATTATGTGTTTATCTTCTTTTACACGTTTCGTTTTTAAGTTGGTTTTCAATCAGACCTTTTTCCATGGACCTTGAGAACACCCTAACTAGCCCAAAACAATATTTGGGCCAATCAACCATGTCTTGAGCCCAAACTTTGAGCCCATGGCCCAATTCTTGAGAACAAGCCCAAAAACCCAACAAAAAATTTTAGCCAACCCATTTCTTCTTTAAGCCAAACAAGGCCTTATCTTTATATTTAATTTTTTTTAAATCCAGATTTTATATACATATTTTGATTAAAAATATTATTCTTACATTACTAATTTTAATTATTAGAAACGACGTACACCAAAAGTGCTTACAAGGAAAATTTTTAAAATACTTGCCAATTGGTTTAATTTTGTATTTTAATTTTATAATAATACTTTTAAACTAAAAATATATGATGACAACTATATTTTAATTACTCTTCTACAATTCACAAGAAAAAGTGGCTATTTTTCTATTTTAAGCTTATTATAAGCATATTTTTAAACAAGATAGTGTATATATACATATATGGTTCTATTTTTATATCGTTTTAATTAAACATTTCAGCAATTATTAGCCTCATCCATGGCTGGCCACCCCATGCAAGAAAATGCCACAAAATCTTCTAACAAATCCCATCATGTAAAAATGCATATGTTTTGATCGGTCCCTAGCCCATCACTATGACCCTCCATCATACACCCATACAACTGAAGAGACCAGAATCCCAGGAAACAATGACGGTGCATACGAATTGAATCAACAACAGCACAGAAAACAGAACATTAAAATACAAAAACCGATCTGTTCTATTCCGTTTGGACAGACGAAACCCTTGTTTTCAAAAACTAAAAAACTAAAACCCGGTACACCCAATAAGACGGAATATGGATTATACATGCAAAATCCCTCTAACTTGATCTCGTTTCAGCACTTGAATCAGAAAACTTCAAGATCAACACACGAACCGGCAATCTTGTCTCCAACTTAGATCTTCTATCGAATTCCAAAACACCAAAGACACGAACAAAGTGTGAGCTTTGATCCTTCGTGCTTCAAATTCTAGCTACGGCTGCTTTGTTATTATCTGGATTTTCACAGGTGCGTAAAACCCCTAAATAATCAATCCCTGGCACCAAAGGGTTATAATGGTGTATATATAGGCTACAACACGGAGCTAGGGAGTAAATAAGGCTCGGGCTTCTAATGTAATTAGGAAAACACAATTCAACCCAGAATTAATTTCCTAGAACATAAATTACAATTCATACTACTTAAAAATCGTAATTGCACTCCCGGTCTTATTCTCAAAAACCAACTTTCAAGCTCCTGTTATTAAGTGCTTATTATTCTCCTCACATTAAAATTACAGATACCCATCGATCAAATTAAATTATTGATAATTATATTTAATCGATTTCTTTCGTAATTTTCTAATACCTTCTGCTTAACTTATTTGATATGTCGGATTATAAAATCCATCTGCAGGATTTAACATAATCAAAACTTATAAGCGTCCTTAAGAGAGTATCATTAATCCCTATGTTGGGACGTGAATTCCATCAATTATTAATATTCACCATACAGGTAATGCTGTTATCCAACTCACCGGGCTTGTTGACCCGTAAAAGGTCTCACCCTTTAATGAATCAAAATAACGAACACTAAATATGTGTGTCTAATAATTATTTTGGGATTAAGAGCATAAGCGGTCATAATAACCATGGGGTGTGAATTATTTTATATCGTCAATATAAAAATAATTACACCAACGTGGTCCTATTCAATACACACAAAGTGTACTAGTACAGTAAGTCAAAACTATAATGTTCCCAATAATCAAAATAGATCTAATAAAACATTGTGCTACAACCCTACTGATGGTGTGTTCAGTTCCATCTAAGACTGTGAACCAAAAACTTATCGTCTATAAGAATCAATAATCTAGTCTTCCGTGCGTAAGCCGAACTCTACATACCAGATTAACTACTATGTAGAATAAAAGACACTCACGCACAACACTAAATAAATAATGTAACGCAAATATTGCTCATATAGATTCTTATTAAAATGAAAAAAATAGATTTTATTTATAAATTAATCAATACCAAAAATTCAAAGCATAGTTTTTAGTATATAACCCTAACAGCAACCACTTCTCTTCTATATTAATCTTCAACCATTGTTCAACTCTTCAACTCTTGGGCAAAAATTTTGATGAGAGTTAGAGAGTTTGAGTGAAAAAAAAAGAGAGAGAAGGAAGAGAGGAAGGAAGAGAGGAAGAAAGAAAGAATAAAGAAGGAAGAAGGAATTAAGGAAGAAGAGAGAAGGGAAGTGAGCCTTCTTCACATTTCTTCAAGGAGATCATCAAGCCCATCCATCTCTTCTCATCTTCAGTCCAACAAATATAAGGTAGAAACTACATACATATATATATATATGCATGTATTTTAATGCCAATCCTTGGTCCTCAAAACTCAAAGGAGAATCATACCTCATCTCTTTTCCATGAGATGGAGGTATGAACCAACTTACCCCTTTTCTTCATTTCTTCTTCTAAAACTCATTTTATTCCGAGTTTTGAGTCTTAAATATGGTCTATAACTCATATATAAATCATATATATGAGGGGTTGAGCCATACAATAAAGAATCAAGGACCATAAGGGTTGTGCATATACCATTTTCATGTTCAGCCCTATGAATCTAGCATAAATCTCTTGATTTGCATAAACTTATTTTTTGATCAAATCCCAGCCCTTTTATTTCAATATTTCTCTATAGCTTTAACATATATGTACTTTGCATGCATGATTTTTTTATGGAGTCTAATTTTAGGTCTTTCATTTTTAAAAATTCAAATCCCGAAATAACTAAAACACTGTTTTGAACAGCCAAATTTAAAATAGTGACATTTCTTGCAGAACGTGGCTTTTTGCACGAAACTAGCAGAAAAAGTTAAATATTTGTCTTATCTTTCCAACTCCATTGGAATCACTCGAAAAGCCAAAGTATACAAAAAGTTGCGATATTTTTTCCAATGTGCACCAGATCTTGACATATTGTAGTAAAAATATTATTTTTTCCAAAATACTAAGTCTTTTTTAACAAGGTCAAGTCTCAAAGTTCCCTAACATCCATTTGCATTTCTACAAAAATGATGTATGGAATAATGGGATAGTCTATGGATGTGTTGAGATGTGCTATATCTTGAGCCATGATATGTCTTGAACCGTGTGACACGTTGAGTCGTGTACCTCAATTAAGTGTACAAACGGGAACGTGACAAATGGAAAAATGAATGAACAGGAATATAACATACGAGAACATCATGGTACTATGTGATGATGGTGAATCGTATAGATCATACACTAGACCTCGACCTCAAATTCGAAAGCCTGAAGTGGTGGAATCCACGCCCCTACCTCTTGGATGACATTGTTGGATAATTAAATCGATTATGAGGTCATTACTGTGGCTAAAGGAACGCCTGTTATTTTCGATCGATAGACTTGGTCTGTGCTTATTGATCGGGACTAGAATAGTTCTCCCGGTCAGTTGAACCTAGAATAACCTAATTTAGTCAACCTTGATAAATAAATAAATCATCATCCAGAATCTCATCATCGTATATTTTATTTTGTGCTCGGTGATTTGTTTAGCACATTGTTCTGTAAAATACTTGTATATTTTTTTTTCTTTCTATTGGGCGTCGTAGCTCACGGCATTTCATGCCATGTGTAGACGAGCCAAACAAGACTGCCACCTTCTACGACAACAACTCGGTGGAACCCTAGCTCACGTGAGCCAATTCGTGGTTTTCCTTTCCGATCATAATTACCCGTTTTGTACCTTGTAATCGAACCCCCTTTTTATTTTTATGGCTTTCATCTTTTCCTATTTGGGATGAAATGTTAAAAACATTGTAGTACTTTTAACTTTGGATGGATGGTTTGTTTATATTTTTCCGCATCTATAGTATTTTGTCAGTCTGGATGTTGTCCAAAATTCAGGGCGTCACAGGTTGAGACAGATAGGTGGGGGGCTTAAGCTCTCTTAAGCATGTCACCTATAAAGCACCATTTTATATTAATCTTAAGCATAGCTATCAAATCGTAAATTGAAATTATAATTTTGTGAATCGTGAGTCAAATCGATTTGAGAATTGCAAGATTCAACATAAACAATAAAAAATGATGTAATACATTTCATATGTATGATATAAATTAAATAAATTGACGCTCACAAAAATTATAAAATAATCGCATGACTACGTGATCTAATTCAAAAGACATTTGCCTTCGTCACAAGCGATGTTGGCTAAAATCCAACCAAACACAAGATTCCTTAAAAATCATAGTATATTTCCCTTATATTGATCCGTTGTTGGAACCAAGTGATTGCTTTTGTGGTTTAAGTACCACTAACCCCAATGTTGCTTGCTTCATTTTCTTTTAAAATTTATAAAATGACCAAGAAACCCCAATAAAGTGAAGTAAGGAAAGAGAGTGGGTGGGGAATCTTTAGTTTAAATAAGAAATCCAACAAAGTAAAATAAGAAAAGAGAGTGGGTGGGGACTCTTTAGAGGTTTGAAATTTTTAACCACCAACTCAACTAAACGCTTAATGTATTACAAAAATAAGTCAAGCAATGTAAATCAAATTAACACTTCCTTCAAGTGTGACCCTCTTTCGCATGTGGAGAGATAAATAGATAGACTAGAACAAGGTGCATAAAGACAGATGGAACATAATATAAGTACCATGGGTGTTAAAGCATGAACTCAAAACCTTCTAGAACCAAAAGTACTAATTTAATTTTGAATTATTTGAGAGATGACTAACTTCATTATTTATAATCTCAAGATGCCCCCTCACATGTGACCAATCTTTTCTCTATAACTGAGCTAAACACATGCAAGTATTATGATTATCAAGTAGATGTTGAGATTCGAATACAAGATCTATCATATTATGCTCTGACACTATGGTGGTGTTTGGCATTACTAAAACTAGTTACTTATAAATTGTAAATTGTAGTAGATGTTGTGATTTTTGTGTAAAGATTGTACCTTGTAGCTGAAATAGAAGAAAATGTAGTTATAATTTGTAACAGAAATTGTGGTATTTGGAAAAAATTGTAACTTCTAATTAAAATTAGTAGCAAAGAAGCTAAAATCTACTAGTAGTAGCTTTGCCAAACACTCTCATATTAAAATGTTAACAGTGACTTGTAAGGTAGTTTGAATTTTTGTTAAAGATAAATCAAGTAGACAGTGACTTGTAAGGTTTAAACGCAAGATAGATTGTATTATGCTCTAACACCATATTAAATTTTTAGCTACCAACTCATTTAAAAACTTATATTGTTAGCGAAATGGATAATTTTATTATTATCCCCAATAATATTTTGAAACTTCAATAATGATATACCCTTTTTTGAATTTTTATAAAAGATAAATCAATATGATGCTTTATATTTGATGGTCGAATAACATACTCTATTTTGTTGTTAGAAAACTTCCAAGAACAGCAATTAAATTAATTCTAAACAAACAAAATTATTTTTTTTTTAAATCTTTGCTTCAAAATATACTTGGCATTCCAAGCTGGTAGATCTCCCTTCTAATTGTCTCACACAACTTTTAACTCATCACATCTTCAAATAAACCCAAAATAAAGTCATGCGGTACCACTTGTTTGTGCATTGATGCACTATCTTACACATATTTTGAAAATATGAAAATGCTAGCCTCTGAGTTGAATGATTCAACATTATCAACTGACGTCCAAAACTTGTGCTTAGCTTCATTTTTTTTAGTTTCTTAAATAGCTGGCTTAAGTTTGACATATCATGAAACTTTATACCTAGCAGGCTGACCAACATAAGCTTATTATTTAGAAGGACCAAACTTATCTAAATGAAATGGGAAATAGTAGCCAAATGGAGACAAAACATTGGATCAAACCATTATATTCTAGACAGCTGTCAATAAGGACCAAGTTTCTTTATACTCGAGAGCAAATCATACCTCATGATCTTTTGTCCGTCCTTCCCGTTTGAAAAAACCCCCACTGAAACAATGGAAGATAAACAACGCAAAAGACAGCATCCTTAATTAAAGGTTGTAAACCATACTATAAAAGATGAAAAGAAATTCAGCATACCTCGTTCGACCAGCTGCTGAAAAACGCTCTTGGTAAGTTACATAAAGAGGGAAAAAATCAGAAGGCTCACTTGGAACATCATCCAAACAAACAGTTGTATAGACAATCTACAATAACAAACACATGTATTATTCTGTAAGAGCAGAATACAGACACCGTGTCATAGATGCCCCAAGAGATTATATTCAAGAGGTTATTCAATGAAGTAATACAGGATGGTTGGTGCAAGAGAATAACTATTATGGTGCAGATTATATTGCAACATTACTCTAAAATCCAAATAACAAATAAATATGAGAAAAGTGATAAGCAGTAGCTGCGGGAACAAATACCTTAAGGAAGGACAAAATGTTTTGATGATAACATCAGGCTGCAAACCTCAGAACAGCAAAGAAGTGAAATCTTCCAGAATAGAACATTTACTCCAACCGTCACACCCCGGTTTTTACAACAATAATTAAGAAACTAAATAATGATTTACTCAATGTAATTACACTAAGTACCATTTATTGAGAAAAGATTGGCCCTCTTAAATATTTTAAAGTTTATTTCAATAACGGGGGTTATTCAGTAAGTTGAAATCCACCTTAGCAAATCATTTGACTTAAAGACATGTTGGCTTTTTACTAAAAGTTTTTCTAAAAAGGGGGAAGAAAAAAAGGCAGGTGAATAGTAACTTGGCCAAAAGAGTCCACTTTTGCCACTTTTTCAGAAATTCCAAACTATTAGCTCAATTTGAGAAATCATATAAAAACCATTTTAAGGTTCGAATGCAATGAATTTTTAAGGGGATGACCACATTAAGTTAACTTTCAGAAACAAGCCGTGAACCAAGGTGACAACAAATTACAATGAGATTTACACTTCTTTGCCAAGGAGTCCAGCGTTTTGGTAGAAAAATCATAACTAATTCATTTTGAACCCAAATGAGGTGAGGCCAGTGTGCATAGTTAGACAAGACATAAGGCTACTTCCAGTAAAAGTTTGAAGATCAAATGAAAGGGAAGAGAAAACCTGACAAATTTGAAAATCTGGACAGATTGGTCCTTTATTCACAAAATTCAATTTGGAGCATCATAAGTCATTTCCGGCCTTGGCCAACATTTGGAATAGTAGTTAAGACATAAATAAAGGCTCTGATGAAAAGAAAGGGGAAAAAAGCCATTTTCCAAGCATTTGATGGTTCATTTAAAAATCATAAAATTGCAGCTAATGCAAAACTAGCTTTACAAAATCAACCTTCTAATTTGCTACACATGTATCACTACAACACATTCACTACCAAAGTTCCAAATACATAAATCCTATAAAAAAATAGTATATTAAACATCTCTTACATGCCAAAATATAAATTTGAGAACATAGCCATCTTCTTAAATTACATAACAAGAAACATAACATAATGATTACATGATCATAATCACAAAAATGGGCCTCAAAGCCTATGTCTACATTACTAGCACCAAATCTTCATCCAATGCCTCAATGAGCCCAATCATGATCCAAACCTGAAGATATGTAAGCATGAGCATCACGGCTCGTAGGAAACTTACTAACAAAAGTAAACATTCAATTAAGTATGTGATGGCATTAAAAAATATTTTTAATGACAAGCATTTTCTTAAAATGATTTATTTACGTCTCATCAGTCCATGTTCCATCCAAGCCAAGGTGAGTTCACCAATGGCAAAGGTTCAAATTACAAGTCCAGTCAATTTCATCCAAGTCCATTCAAAATCAAGTTATCAGAGCTAAAGTGCCACAAATGCCATTTATGGGGCTACGAATCCAAAGGACATGGCCTGCTACCCTTGCGCAAGTTCATGTGCACCCGCTCCCGCCCCTGCTTCATGCAACGAAGCTCTAGCATTCCACATGAAACGCAGTATAGAGGGATTGGAAGACGCCATGGGATTGACTCCTCAAAACCCACACCTCCAGTTGTTCCAACCCTGGCTGGTTTGGAGATCTCAATTCTCAGCACAAATCTAGAATCTCTACAGCTAAAAGGTCTCCTTTTTTACTGATCACCCCCGTTTTCTAGGCTTCTAGGAGAAGCCACTAAAACTTTTTTCAAAAAAAAAAAAGAGAGAGAAAATAACTCTCTAAGACCCCAATAGCTTAACATTAATGGAAAAGACGAAGAAACTGAAAACATTCAGCTACCTGAAGAAACACCTAAAAACAACACAGTTAGCATCATTAGTCCAAACATAATATCAAAAGAATACTTCCCTTTGTATATAATATAATTATAATATGACAAAACTAAAGGGCTTTTTCTTATGCAAGTTTATGAAAATACTGAAAGTTGGAAGGTCTCCTACGTAAATTAGTGGGGAAAAAATCTAAAAATTACTCCCCGGACAAAAACATATGAATTCAGGGCCAGTGCTACTTTAGACGTCAAAAACTAAAATGAGTAAAACCAAAATAAATCCAAACTATTTGCTTCACAGTGTACAAGACCGCAACAGAACTGGTAACAAATTAAACACCTATTCAATGCTATCATAGCTTTTTCAAGAATCTCAACTTTCTTTCATCTTACTACCACAACAATAAAAGGTAGTCACTCTGTATTAAACAACCCAGAATTTTGAAGTCTTAAATGAAACCAAGTTCACTCAGCCTAGTCATATCCATCAAGCAGGAGTAGCCCAATGGCATTGTTAATGTTCTCCTAGAAAATCTATTAATAATCATCCATTCTAAGGGATTATTTTTGGGAAAGCAATTATAAGAGAATTGTCAAGAAGAATTCTTGTAGTTTAAGAAATCTGTATACAGATGAAAATGACTGATCCACATCCCATGATAAGGAAGAGTTAACCCGTCTTTATCTAATGTTCACTATTCTATCTCAATATGGCAAGTCCAACTATCTGCACTTAGCTTTTAAGAATAGTTCTATCCACAGCCAATGTCCACCAAATAAGAGTAAATGCTTTATCATTAACAAATAGCCAAATCTCTAAAACATCATGGCAGTGATGGCACAATATGGGGTACTAAAACAACATTGATCTACCCAAATAATTTCCTCCCCCCTTGCTTGCTTAACCTAATATAAGACAGCAACCTAAGAACATGAAAGGCTGCCTGCGAGTTACATAGAAAGAACTGGAAACTTCACCTACCAGCTAAAACATGAATATATACACTCTTTGCTTATATAAATAAAATAAACCCATATACTGGTCTCAACCAAGGTTCTAAATACCTTGTTTTTTTATTGGTACGGCACGTAGCTGTACCATTGAAATATCAAGTACCATTTTAGATTAATTGTTACAAATATTACTTGTATTTTTAGAAAAAAAAATATCCAACAACAAACAATTTAATACAACATAAATATTTATCTAACGCAATACTTCGTATTTCTTTTTCTTTTGTTTCTTTATTTATGATGAGGTAATATGGAAGTGACTTGCGCCAGGTAGCCATTATTCAATCCCTAAGGGACACTGCAAAATTATATCATGAGACCCAAACCAAACTAAGACTTTGTCCCAATCAATTGGGATCGGCTACCTAAATCTTTTTACGTCATTCTATTCTATTAAGAGCCATATCTTCAATTAGTTTTAACATATTCATATATTTTCTTAATGCGGCAACTCATGTCAATTTAAGTCTACCCTTCCCCCTACTAGTGTTTTCATTACTCATAATTTTGTCGTTTTTTCTTACTACTGCATCAACTGGTTTACATTGTAAGTGTCCAATCCATCTTAACCTATTTTCTCTCAACTTGTCCTCAATTAGTATAACCCCTACCATTTCATAAATCTTTTCATTTCTAATTTTATCTTTTCTAATCTTACCACACATCCACCTTAACATTATCATTTCGACAGCACTCATCTTATTTATGTGATCTTTCTTAACAGCCCAACATTCTGTCCCATATAAAATCGCTAGCCAAATAACTCTCCTATAAAATTTTCTTTTTAATCATGTAGGTATCCGTCGATCACATAAAACTCCAGAAGCACATCTCCACTTGAGCGAACCAACTTTAGTTCTATAGGATACATCATTTGCAACCTCTCCATCTTTGGTAATAATCGAACCTAGATAACGAAAATATTCACTATTAGGTATCTTTTACTTTTGAATCTTTACTTTTTCACCATTATTACTCCTATTATTGCAAAAATTATATTTCATATATTCAATTTTGTTCCTACTTACTCGAAACTCTTTTGATTCCAAAGCTTCCCTCCACATTTCTAACTTAGCATTAACCCCACTCTTAATCTCATCTATTAAGACAATATTATCAGCAAACAATATACACCATGAAACCTCATCTTGAATATATTTAGACAATTCATCCATAACTAAGAGAAAAATATAAGGACTCAAAGTCGATACTTGGTGTAATCCTACTTAATCGGAAATTCACATGTTTCTCCTACAAGTGATCTAATTATCGTGGCGGCTCCATCATACATGTCTCTTATCACATCAATATAATCTCCTTAGTAAGTGGATTGCTTCCATAGTTGATCTACCAAGTATTAGACAATGTTCAATCGCTCATTCCCGTAGCTTCATCGTATGACTCATCAACTTAATATCTCTATACCTGTTACAATTTTGAATATCTCCTTTATTTTCATCTATAGGTACTAGAATACTCTTTCTCCACTCTTTGGGTATTTTTCTCGTTATTATAATTTTATTAAATAACTTTGTTAACCAAGACACTCCCACTTTGTCTAGACATTTTCACACCTCCACAAAGATACCATCTAGTCCTAAAGCTTTTCCTAATTTCATTCTCTTCATTACAGTTTTCACTTCAAAGTTTCATATTCTGCAATAAAACATATATTCTTTAATTTCATCCGAATTATCAGATTCCTCTCCTTCAAATCTTTTCACATGTTTTTCGTTTAATAATTTTTCAAAATAGATTTTTCACATTTCCTTAATCTCATCATTTTATATTAGTATTTTTCCCAACAACACAGGAGTGCCGGTGAGTTATTAGCATGTGACATGGCCAATGGTTCCCAAATGCTATGAATATTTTTTATGTGGCAAAATAATGTTAAAGCTTTGACTAACTAGAGAATCTCCCTCTATGCTATGTTTGAATATCAAAGTTGAGGAGAAAAATAAAAGGGAAAAAGAGGAGAGAAAAAAAGCAAGCGGAATAAGTTTTTTAAAATTTTATTCACAAACTGGCACCACCTACTACTTTTCGGTACCACAAGATGGCTTAAGCCGGAACAAAACTAAAGAGATCACATACCGGTCGTTACGGAATGGTACTATTAACCTTGATCACCATGATAAATGATGTGATATAAAAGCAACAAACTCTTGCCAGATCTAACTGATTAAAAGAAAACTTATAGTTAAGCAAACAATCAAAAGCCCAAATCCTAAACGGCTTTACTATGTTTAGGCTTTTGAGAATATTGAAACAATAAAAACATGCATAAGTGGGAACAGAGAGGTGGGGGGATAGGGCAAGCCGTATCATACAGTTTCTCCATCAGTTACTGTAACAGCAGCGCTAGCTTGTCTTCCTATGTGACCGATCTCAACCAATATCTGTAAAACAGAACAAAATCACATATTTAGCATAATTTAAATTGTAATTTCATTCATTTTACTAAAACTATTAATGAAATTAGTGCAAATACATGGGTAATCTACTATGGAACGAATTTACTAGATTTGATGGGACATTTAGCACACCTTCTACAAGGAAAAATTCCTTGTATTCCTAATATTTGTAGCAGTATTCATTTTCCGTAAAGGTTTTTCTTAAAATTTTGGCATAATGATTTGTGTTTTGAAGCAGTAGCACTTCTGTTATCGCAATTAGTTTGAGCTTTGAAGTGGATCAAGTGGATCAAAACCAAGCTAGAATGGGCAAAGAGGGCTAGAGTTGCTAGACCCAATCTGAAAAAATAGACTCAAGATGACCATGCATATAAGGAAGACAAGCCTAGACTATAACAAGGACTTGGCCCTTAGCGAGGTTGAGCCCAATAAAAGACCATATAGCCTAGGTGGACAAGGATGGGTGGACGGTGATGCAAGAAAAGCATGTGGGGGATCTCTGCACAAGATTAATGTTTGAAGATTCGAGAAAGATATAAGGAGAGAGAGTTTGTACATGGAGCACCGGACTCCTAACAAATTGGATACCCTCACATAGGGGAGCTCTTAGCTTGGAAACAAAAATGCATGAGGTGGTTATCTCTCTTGTGCTGGGGGGGAGCCGAGGACACTAGGATTTGAGCAAGTCTGAATGGCATACCCAGGGTTCTAAATAACGTCCGTTACGTAACGGATCGGCCGTTACGTAACGGAATATTGGGAGGCCGATCCCGT
>JAOTRH010000010.1:3651651-3716118 GCA_034768845.1 Heliamphora exappendiculata | reverse complement strand
ACTCACCGGGAATATAGACCCATATAAGATCGCACCCTCTAATAAATCAAAACAACAAATATTAAATATATGCAAATCAATAATTATTTTAGAATTAAGAGGATAAGCACTATTCATAATAATTTTGAGGTGTGAATTAATTTATATAGCCAGTAGTCAGCACTAAATTAATTACTCCAAATGTCCCGATGATACACACAAAGTATACTGGCACAAAGAGTTGGAACAATATACGACAATATTATCTATTCCCCGTAACCAAGACAGGCCAACTAAAACTCTGTGCCACAATCGTACCGATAGTATGTCTATTTCCATCTAAACTGTGAACATAAAACTTATATTCTGTAAGAACCTAAAATTTAGTTTTCTGTGTGCAAGCCATACTCTACACTCCAGATTAAATACTATACAGAATATCGGACATCTATGCATAACAAATAAATTATATACATACATTGCTCATAAAAATTCTCATAAAATAGAAAACTAATTTTATTAAAAATAAAATTAAATACTAAAAACATAATTTTCAGTATACCAACTCTAATAGTGGTGGTTCGGCTGTGGTGGTGGCTGGCTATTTTTTTTAACTGATATGTCTCGGGAGTGTTGTATTTATATAACACTGCAAATCAAGAAATCCTGATACAACTTGGATACTGAAAGCTGATTCTGATCAGGATTGAAAGATTACGAGTTAATCTTTGAATAAGAGACTGAAACTCGAAAGAGTTTCTATTTGATCATAAAATCGGATATATATATATATTGTATTTATATTTATTTAAACTGCGTGAATGATATATATCTCTTTTATTTATTTCTATTAATTTAATTAATTCAAAAAAATTCGATTTTAATTAATATTTTGTAAAGAAAAAATAAAATTAATTTTTTTAATTAAATAAAAAAAATTTAAATATTTTATTTTTTTATAAAATAACACGTTTAAAATGATCTTTTAATAAATCAGATATTTTGAAAAAACGTAAAAATTAATTCTGAATTTTAGATTAATTAAATAGAAAGATGTTTAATTTTAATAAATTATTTTTTTCCAAAAAATGTGTAACGTAAAAATAAAATACTTAAATACCTTTATTCAATACCTTCGCTGTAAAGTAAAAAAAAACTATACGATTATCGGTAATTTTATTTATTACGTATTAAAACACGAAAATGTAATTTGGCAAACTAGAATCTTTTGAATCGTGTACACGGAAATATGTTTTGAAAATTTTCAAATTATGTGATTTTTTGAAATTAATAAATTTATTTTAATTAAACGAATTTTTATAATCCTAAAAAATATTTTAAAAATTTAAGTGTAAGAGAAAATTTATTCACAGATAAATCTTGCGATTTCCATCACCAATTCGTAAGTGATGTAATTAATTCTATATATTGGCAGTAAGGCCTTTCTCTCCATCGGACAGTGTAGTATCGCCAGTACGAACCTCCTTCAGGGATAATTCTGAATAATTGTTAGTGTTGATCACTTCTCCATCTAAAGGGTTCATTGCGAAGCGATTGATTTGGAATTGGGTGGTGGTTAACACTTAGTTATAAATAATAGTATCCTCTCCATCTGAGTTACTGCTATTATTTACTGAATCAAAATTATGTCAGTTATTTAATTTTATTTGGCATGGTCTGTTATCTAAATAGTAAAATTAATAGGAATTGGCCTATCTGAACAAACGATGGATAGTAGACGTCCTCCCATCGAGGCATGCTATTCACATGGTAACAGGCTGCTGGTAAATTTTTTTAAAATAGTAGAGGGAACCAAATTTAAAATAAATTCAAAATTTTGCTCGTCATAATTAACGATTATTTTAATTATGTAATTCTCATGATTAAAAATAGTATTCAATCCATTAGTTAATATACTTAAAAAGAACAAATTAACAGGATCGAATTTTACTGTCTAAAAATATAACTTGGATATAATTTTAACTATCAAGGGTATTCCTTCAATGCTAGAGAATATATTTCTTTATGAAAAAGGTTCTTTCTCTGGGTCGAAAGGAATGAAGAAGAAAAAGGCTCAGAAATAAGGTAACACAATTTTTAAGGAGAAGAGATAGGAGATATAACATACAGATCATCCACCAATGTACTAGAACAAATAAAATATTTATTTTTCTTAATAACCACATAGTCATTAAAATAAACAGAATATTTGTCTTTTAACTAATCTAGAAATGAAAACTAAGTTCCTTCTAATGGAAGGTACATAAACACAATATCTTAATATTAAAATTCGATTTCTACTAAAACTGAGAGTGACATCTCCCACTGTAACTACTGTCACATTTGTATTATTACCCATATGCAGGTAAATCTTCTTATTATTAAATTGTTGAGTTTTCTGAAACCCCTGCAATAAATTACAGACATGATTAGTGGCTCTCATATCTACACATTAGGTATCAGTAAATAATATCGCTAAACATGTTTTCACGATGCACCGTAAGTCTGAATGTTTTGAGAAATTCAAAAAATTCAAAGCGAAGGCAGAGAAGCGTATGGATAAAAGTATCAAATCACTACGACCGACCGTAATGGGGAGTACCTCTTTAGAGAGTTTAGGGACTACTTGTCATCAAAATGGATTATATCCTAGTTGACTGCACCGGGTACTCTACAACAAAATAGTGTAACAGAAAGAAGAAATAGGACTCTTATAGAAATGGTAAGGTCAATGATGTGTTATTCAGAGTTACTTGATTCATTTTGGGGACTCGCATTAGAGACAACGGCTTATATTCATAATTTGATACATTTTAAGTCAGTACCTTCTACTCCTACAGAATTGTAGAACCAGGCGTAAGCCTAGTCTGAGACATATTCAAATTTGGGGGTGTCCAACACATGTGCTGAAAGGAAATGCGGATAAGTTGGATCCAAGGACAGAAGTTTGTTTCTTTGTCAGGTATCCCAAGAAAACGAATTGTGATTTATTTTATAATCCTAAGGATCAAAAGGTCATTGTTAGTACCAATGCTTGATTCTTGGAAGAGGGTTATATTATGGACCATAGGCTTAAAAGTAAAATTATTCTAGAAGAATTGAAAGAAAATACCAGTAGAACGGAAGAGGAACTACAAGTCATTGATATCCTATTACCTTATCGTAGTGTGAGGATTATCGGGGCAGGTGCAAATCCTGAACATGGTGCAACCATTAACATACCAGACGAACATGTGGGTAATAGTGTACAGGATTCAGATTCTGCACAGTGCATTACTGCTAGTACACAGACGCAGGTAGTGCCTCGTCGTAGTGGGAGGGTTGTTCATCAACCTAATCGATATATGTTCTTGGGAGAGTCTTTTGACAAGATCCTGGTAGAACTAGATACCGAACCCTGTAACTATAATGAAGCACTTCAAGACAAAGATGCAAATATTTGACAAAAGACTGTGAATTCAAAGATGAAATCTATGTATTCTAATCAGGTCTGGGAACTTGTACACATGAAGGGATAAAACTCATCGGATGTAAATGAATCTACAAGAGGAAGAGAGGAGCAAACAGGTAGGTTAAAACCTTCAAAACTAGGCTTGTTGCAAAAAAGTTTACTCAGAAAAAATGGATCGATTATGAGAAAACTTTTTTGCGAGTAGCCATACTTAAGTTTATCTGGATTCTCTTATCCATTGCGGCTCATTTTGATTACAAAATTTAGAAAATGGAAATCAAGACAACTTTCTTAATGAAAGTCTTAACAAATGTATCTATATGGTACAACCAAACGATTTCATAGCAAAGGATTAGGAGCACATATTGTGCAAACTTAAGAGATCTATTTATGGACTTAAGCAGGCAACAAAGTCTTGGAATACTCGGTTTGATCAAGCCATAAAGTCTTATGATTTTGATCAAAGTCCAGATGAGTCCTGTGTGTGACGAAAGCGTGATGGTCTTTCTAGTACTTTATGTAGATGATATCTTGCTTATCGAAAACGATGTGGGGGTGTTATATTCGCTAAAAGTATGGTTATTTGAGCAGTTCGATATGAAGGACTTGAGAGAAGGCAGTCACATCCTTGGGATCAAACTTTTGTAAGATTGAAAATAAAAGATACTGGGCTTATCATAAGTAAAGTATATCGATGATTTTCTTACTCGTTTTAGTATGCAAGATTCCAAGAAAGAGTTTATTCCTTTTAAGCATAGAATCACTCTATCCAATGATTAGTGTCCTAAGACACCTGATGAGATAGAGAAGATGAAGGTGGTTCCTTATGCTTCGGCAGTAGAAAGCCTAATATATGCTATGATTTGTACAAGACCCAACATCTGCTTTTTCGCTCGCATGGTTAGCAGATATCAGTTTTACCCAGGACATGAGTATTGAATTGTGGTAAAAAAATATAATTAAGTACCTGAAAAAGACTAAGGATTATATGTTGATTTACCAAACAGATAATCTAGTACTTTTGGGGTACACAGACTCGGATTTCCAGTCAGACAAAGATTCTCGTAAGTCTACTTCAGAATATGTGTTTACCTTGGGAGGTGAAATTATAAGTTGAAAGAGTATCAAGTAGTTCTGCATTGCTGATTCCTCCATGGAGGCCGAGTACGTGGCAGCTTCAAAAGCAGCCAAGGAGGTCGTTTGGCTCAAAAACTTCTAGTTAAATTTAGATATGGCGCCTTTAATTCAGTCGGCTATTATACTTTATTGTGACAATAGCGGAGCGGTTGCAAACTCGAATGAGCCAAGGGTCCATAAGAAATTGTATAGAGGGGTGATGTTGCTGTGACCAATATTGCATCATGGGACAACCTTGTAGATCATCTTATAAAGAGCCTACCGGCTAAGACTTTCGATAGTCATGTAGAGGGTATAAGAGTCAGATGTATGACAACATGGTTTTGAGTATAAGTGGGAGATTGTGAGGATTGTATACTAAAAATCACGAATTTTATTTGATTTTAGTATTTAATTTTATTTTAATAAAATTATTTTTTTATTTTACAAAAATCTTAATAAGCAATGAATGTAATATCATTTATTTAATGTTATGCACGATTATCCTTTATTCTATACAGTATTTAATCTGGTGTGTAGAGTACGGTTTGTACACAGAAGATCAGATTATAGGTTTTTGCAGAATATAAGTTTTGTTCAGAGTTTAGATAGAATTGAACAAACCATCGGTATGACTGTAGTATAGAGTTTTAGTAGGCTAGTCTTGGTTACGGAGAACAGATAATAGCGTTGTCTATTATTTCGACTCTCTATACTAGTACACTTTGTGTGTATCGAATAGGACCACATTGGTGTAATTAATTTATATTGATTATATAAATTAATTTACACTCAAGATTATTATGAGTGCTTATATTCTTAATTCCGAAATAATTATTATTTGTGTATATTTAATAGTCGTTATTTTGATTCATTAGAGGGTGCGATTTTTAATGGGTCAATAGCCTCAGTGAGTTGGATAGCAGTATTAATTATATGGTAAATATTAATTATTGACGGAATCCACGTCCCGATTGTTCGGGATTGACGATTTCCCCTTAAAGAAGCTTATAAGTTTTGACTAGACCAAATCCTACAGGTGGATTTAATTATTCAGTAGTCAAATAAGTTAAACAGAAGGGTTTAAAAAATTTAAAGATGCCAATTAAATTAAATTGTCAGTAATTAAATTTAATTGGTGGATATCGAGAATCTTAACGTGGAGAGATGAGTTAAGCATTTAATAATATGAGCTCAATACAAATTGGTCTTGAGATTATGGTTAAGAGTGTAGTTACAATTCTTTAGTAGTATAAACTGTAATTTAGTATTTTATGATAATTGCAAAAGTCGCTGCAAGGTTTTCATAATAACAGAAACCGCTGAGAGGTTTGCATATTTGTAGAAATCGCTAATAGCGTATCTGGGTCACCCTAGAAGTCTATGTCATAATTACTCCACAGGTTCTTATTGTAGCTTGTAAATATGCGGACTGAACCAAATTCAAAAGTTGTCTTTCAAGACTAAAGTTGTCCAAATTCTGTCGGTACCAATTCTCGAAGGATCTTAGTTCACACTACGTTCGAAAATCGCATTGGGAATACATTAGAAGATCTGTTCGGAGCTTCAACTCGGAGAATCAAAGTTTGTAGTTGAAGAAACGACCGAAAGGTATTCATCTAAATTAACTGTGATGGCACGAATTTTTATTTTGATCGTTTAACGTTAAATTTTTTTATCTGGAGCCTGTTTCGGTAATTGCCCGTCCAGTTTTTATTTTTTGAAAAATTGTATTCAAATCAATGATCTTGACAGTTTGCCTCCAACATTATGATGGTTCATGCCGGTTTGGGAGAATCTAGAATAACTTAAGTTTTTAACTTGAATAGAAAATTTAAATTAGTTGCATCATTTCTTATCATATTTACTGTCATCGTTATCCTGTCATTCTTATCTGTTATGTTTTGACCTGTTGCATGAGAAAAATCGATATATCTATATTGTTCTTTTTGGATTTTAGCTCACGGCATTCTATGCCATATTTTGAGGAGCCCGAAGCTCCCGTAGACGACTCCGCACAGGAAGAGGTGGAACTGTGACTTCCTTAAGTCGAATTTCACCAAGTCTGCTGCAATGACTCTTTTGATCGTCTGACCCTAGCGCAGTCTTACTTCATATTTCTGTCTTTAAACTCTATCTTTTGGGTTTATAATCATAATATTACGCTACCTTTACTTTATTTGCTTTGATGGGTATAATCAATATTTAATTTCTCGCACCAATATTAGTTATTGTGGCTCTAGATATTTCCGAATTATGAATCATCATATCAATTGATTTGATTATTAATAAAATTTTAAAATAAAATCTATGCTAATTCATCTAGTTATTACAAATATATATATATATCTTGTGGTTACATAGCATGTGGACATTTGCTCGACAAGTAAGTTAATAAACTATTGTCTAAATTATAACTCTATTTAAAATGTTTAAAAGTTTTAATTTTTAAAATATTTATTTAAAAAAAAAAGAAAAATAAAAAATAAAAAGTTTGATTGTTTGAAATAACTTTTTATAATAACTTTCGTGCTTTTTTATTTTTTATTAAAATATATAATATACTTTTATTTTTTATTTTTAAATTGTAATATTTGGAATATAAGCACAACTTTTTTTATTTTTACAAAGAGAATTAATTTTTTTAATTGAATGTATTAAAATTATTTTATTTTAAAAAAAATTAGAGTGTTTAGAATGTATATAATTTTTTTAATGAAAAATTTAAAAAAAATTAATAAATTATTAAGGAGGTCAAGGTCTACAACTTAAAAATTATTTCTTTTAAAGAAGAAGAAAATTTTAAGATGACAAACGGGGTCTATGTACCTTTTGAGAGTGAAAAGGAGGAGAGAGAATGATCGGCGCAGTTATATGGACTTGATTGCAACCTGCATTTTTTTGCATTTTAGTTAAAAATGATTAAAATTTAAGGTTGTTTCCTAATGAAATTAAAAAATTAAAAAAATTAAAAAATTAAAAAAATTAAAAAATTAAATTAAAATTCAATTTTTTAATAATATTTTACTCAAATTTATATTAATTTTAAAATATAATAATATTTTTTTATTCTTAATTTATTTATTATTACTACCAATTACATATAATTGGTAATATTAAATATATAAAAAAATAAAATTATTTACTTTAAATAAAAAATAAAAAATTAAATTTTTATTTAAATAATTAATTTTTAAAAAAAAATTAAAAATTAAATTATCAAATAATTTATTTTAAATTTAATTTAAAATTTTAATTAAAATACAAAAAAAATAAAAAAAATTAACTTAGCTAGTTGCCAATTGGGCCATAACGTGATAACGGCGGGCGTTGCCGCCTTTGCTGTTAACAATGCTTGATGAGGACGCGTAATATTCAGCCCTCACTTTTAACTTTTGTCCTTCGCTTCAAAGGAAGAGAGGGAAAGAGACAGAGACCGTGATGAGAGCGAGCGACGATGGGCTCTTCAGCTTTTCCTCTTCTTCTCTTCTCTCTCTCACTCCTCCTCTCCATCCTTTCGTGCTCAATTGACGTCACTCCATTTAAAGGTACTCCCATATTCTCCGTACTCAAATCATCTGTTTGTTTTCCCAGAAAATCTCTATCTTTTGTGTGTCTTATTCGAATTGATGGGAACCCTGAGCTTTATTGGGATCCTAGTTTCTATTTTTTTTCTTTTCGTTTTACCGAATAAAGGGGGTTGGGGTTTTGTCTTCTTGGGTTTCTTGTTAGTCGATTTGGTGTAGTGGTTGAACCAAGGGTGATCTTGAAGCAGTTTTACGAGTAAAAATGCTTGCATGTTATAGGAAGTTCAATTGTTTCAAGCTAAAATTATAATTTGCTGATTTGTGAGTGCGTTTACGCTGTGCGTTCAATCTATATTTCTCTTTGAGAAATATAATATGGAGGGTTTCTGGTGTGTCCTGTTTTGAGAAACGGGGTGGTAGATTGAAGAATATGAACTACCCTGATGTCCTAGAGCCAGTGATAGCTGAAACCCGTTTTGGATTTTTTGTTCTCTCCCATCTCTCTCGCACCTTCCTTCACGTAAGGATCTGTTTGCTTTGAGAAAAAAATGTATTCAAGGTTTTTTGTTGTTGTTGTTGCTGTAGACCTGTAGTTCAGACCTTAAGATATACAGTAAAAATTTGGCTGATTTTCTTCTTCATAAAACATTACTAGAAACTTTACTTGGTCAGAAAGAATGGGGATGCTATTTGTAGTGTGAAGTGTGCTATCCATTCTTACTTAATGGGAGATTGGGTGTGCCTGACTATAATAAAATTTTTATGGCATGATATATCCTACATAGGCTGAATGAAAGGCTTATTTGAGTTATGTGGTGCATCAAATTCATAATTTAGTGATGCATTGTATATGTTTTCCCTTGAAATCTGGTATCAGTTCATTTCTTGTTCTATCGCAGTTTTTTTACTTCCTTTGTTTCTATTTGAAAATTAAGTCTAACAATGTTGATTTGGTGTAGTGGTTGAACCAAGGGTGATCTTGAAGCAGTTTTAGGAGTAAAAATGCTTACATGTTATAGAAAATTCAGTTGTTTTAAGCTAAAATTATAATTTGGTGATTTGTGAGTGCGTTTACGCTGTGCGTTCAATCTATATTTCTCTTTGAAAAATATAATATGGAGGGTTTCTGGTGTTTCCTGTTTTGAGAAATAGGGTGGTAGATTGAAGAATACGAACTACCTAAATGTCCTAGAGCCAGTGATAGTTGAAACCCGTTTTGGATTTTTATTCTCGCCCATCTCTCTTGCACCTTCCTTTGTCAACTGTAATATCTTACTATAATATTATTGTAATTATTGATTTAGGAAAATTGATGGAGATTGATTGATATGAGTGATTCTAGGTTGATTTAAGGAGATTGATTGTATTATAATTATGGTACAAAGTAATTGTATGCTGATTTAGGGAGATTGATGGAGATTGATTGATAGGAGTGATTATAGGATGATTTAGGGAGATTGATTGTATTGTAATTATGGTACAAAGTGATTGTAGGCTGATTTAAGAATATAGGAGTGATTGTAGGCTGAAATTATGGTAATACTTTTCTATTTAATGAGAAGAGATCATCATCCATTGAGAGGCATTCAGACAATTTGACATGGTATCAGAGTTAGAATTCTAAATTTTGTGCTTGATCTTCTGGGTTAGTGTTTCGTTTTTTGGGTCGAGTTGTGGCATTTTCTTTTGTGGTTTCTCTTTTGAGACTCCTTGATTTGGGGCTGTTGGACCTCTCATTGAGCTTGTCTGCAATTTTTGGGTGTAGAGAACTTCTGTTTTAACTGGGCATTGCCGAGAATTACCATTCTCGGCATTTTGATGTCCTTTCGGCAGTAATGTCTCTTTGACTTAGTTCTTTTATTTTGATTTATCATGTCGGGAGAAAATTCAATTGTTCGCTTTAATGGAAAGAATTACTCTACTTGGGAGTTTCAATTTAAGATGTTTGTGAAGGACAAAGAATTATGGAGTCATTTACATGATTTGTCTAAAGCTCCCACTGATCCCAAGGAGATTGATCTTTGGGAGAGTAAAGATGCCTGTATTGTCTTTTGGTTACTGGGTTCTATTGAACCACATATGGTGAATAATATTCAATTATTTACTACTGCTAAGGAAATGTGAGATTATCTTAGGAGCATTTATTCTCAAAATAACGCTGTCCGAAAGTTTCAATTGGAGTTAGAAATTGGCAACTATCGCCAAGGTAATCTTTCTATTAAACAATTCTATTTTGGATTCCTTAATTTATGAAGTGAATATTCTGGGATAATTCATTCTACTGTTCCCAAGGAAGCCTTAGCGAGACTACAAGTTGTTCATAATGAGAGCCGAAGAGATCAGTTTCTGATGAAGCTAAGACCAAAATTTGAGACTGCACGCGCTGGTTTAATTAACCGACATCCTGTTCCATCTTTGAATGTTTGCTTAGGGGAATTACTACGTAAAGAATAACGTCTAGTCACTTGGCTTGGCCTCACTCCAGAAACCATGACATCTGAGATGGTTAATGTGGCATATGCTGCTCAGGACAAAGGAAGATCCAAGTCACAGACTCAATGCTACAGTTGCAAGGAGTTTGGACATATTGCCAAGCATTGCAGCAAGGAATTCTGCAATTATTGCAAAAAGGAGGGACATATCATTAAAGATTTCCAAGTGCGACCTCAAAATCGGCGCGCTCCAGCCATCCCTAATGTTGTCCAGTCCAATTTCGCGGCTGCCTCTTTGGTTCCCTCTCCGGAACAGCATTCTGTAGGCAGTTCTCCCTCTACTCTTACACCTGAGATAGTTTAATAGATGATTATTTCTGCCTTCTATGCCTGCGGCATACAAGGTAAGGGAAATCTACTTACTTCTCCTTGGTTGATTGACTCTACGGCTTCCAATCATATGACTGGCAATACAAATGCTTTACATAATGTTTGTAAGTATGCGGGTAAGCAACATATTCAGATAACCAATGCCAGTGCTCTTCTTATCACTGCGATTTGAACTTTGGGGTCTTTCTTTAACAATGTTTTTGTGTCCTTAGATTTATTTGTCAATTTAGTTTCTGTTGGTCAATTGGTAGATAATAATTCTAAAGTTCACTTTGATCGTAAATGGTTGTCGTGTACAGGATCAAGCATCGGGGAAAGTGATAGCAAAGGGGCCTAAAGTGGGATGTCTTTTTCCTCTCCAGTTTTCCATTCCTAGGTCTATTTCTTTCAGTTGTACTCCTATTAGTCATAATAGTCATGTCTGGCATAAGAAATTGAGACATCTCAATTTTGTTGTTTTGACTTATCTTATGAAACATGGTTATTTGGGCAATAAAGATTTGTTTTCATCTTCTATTGTGTCTTCCGATTGTAGTTCTTTGTAAACTCGGTAAAAGAAAATTCTTACCCTTTCCTTTGTTTGGCAGTCAAGCTTTTATTGTTTTGAGATTATTCATACAGACGTCTGGGGCATTAGTCCCATTATTTCACATGCTCAGTACAAGTATTTTGTGACATTTATTGATGATTATAGTCGTTTTGTTTGGGTATATTTTCTTCGTTCTAAAGCTGCTGCATTTTCTGTCTTTCAGAATTTTGTTGTCTTTGTTGAGAATCAATTTTCTACTTGTATTAAGACTCTACGATCTGATTCTGGGGGAAAATATATGTCCAATGACTTTCAATCTTATCTAAGAATGAATGGTATTCTTTCCCAACGTTCTTGTCATTGCACTCCTCAATAGAATGGGGTTGCATAGCGTAAGAATCGCCATCTTTTGGATGTTGTTTGTACATTGTTAATTGACTCTTCTGTTCCTCCTAGGTTTTGAGTAGAAGCATTATCTACAGCTGTTTATTTGGTTAATCATCTACCCTCCCAAGTTCTCAATTTTGATTCTCCGTATTCTTGCTTATTCGGTGTTGCTCCTGAGTATAACTTTCTTTATATATTTGGTTGCGTTTGTTTTGTTCACTTATCATCAACTGCACGTCACAAGATTGCTCCTCAAACTGTTAGGTATTCTTTTCTCGAATATAGTAACGTCCATAAACGGTTTGTGTGTTATGATTCGGTTGCTAATAAACTTCGTATTTATCGAAATGTGGTCTTATTTGAAAATCAATATTTCTTTCAGTCTTCTGCTTCTCATGATTCCTCTTCTGTTTTGCTTTCTATTTTTGATGATATATCTTATCCTGTTGAATGCTTTAAGTCAGGAGTTGTGTATCAGAGACGTTGTCCACCGGTCCCATTTCCTGACCTTGTCCCGATGCCTGATCCTGTCCCTGCTGAACCTCGTCGACCATCTCAGATTTCACGTCCTTCGGATAGGTATGGGTTCTCTCATACAGCCCTTCAAGCCACTCTTGATACTACTATTGTACCTAAGTTTTACTCTCAAGCTTCTACACAAGCATGTTGGCAACAAGCTACGCAAGAAGAGTTTTAGGCTCTTCAGGACAATCACACTTGGGATATTGTTCCTTATCCTGATGGCGTCAAACTTCTTGGCTGCAAATGGGTTTATACCATAAAGCTACGGCCTGATGGTTCTATCGACAGATATAAAGCCCGTCTGGTGGCTCTTGGGAGTCGACAGGAGTATGGGCTTGATTATGAGGAGACGTTTGCACCCGTGGCCAAGATGGCTACTGTTCGCACTGTTATAGCTATTGTTGCCTCGAAAGGGTGGTCACTTCGACAGATGGGTGTGTGTTAAGTTAGGGTTATTATTGTATTTTTAGTATACTTGCCTTATTATATAAATAATAGTGATAAGGGAGTTAACCCTAATCTTGGGTGGTCTTTTTTTTTACCGTCAAAATAACTCTTTCCTATTTTCTCTCAACTCTTTGTAATTGTTTTTCGTTCATACACCAATCTAACATGGTATTAGAGCAAAATCCTATGTAATTGAGATTTCTCATCATTTTCCTTTTTTTCTTTCTTTTTTTATCTCAAAATTCGACATTGTAAAAAAAAAAGAAACTTTTTTCTTTCAAAGATGATCGACTAGATCTAAGGATCCATGTCATGATTTTTCTAAATTTTTTCTGACAAGTTTGACATTTTTTTTGATATTTTTTTTGTTTTTCGGCGCTGCCTATGTTTTTTCCCAAAATTCGCGATTGCGGCTGTTTCTGCAAAGATCAATGGTTGTTCTCCATTCTATGGGTGCTAATTAGGGTCCTCCAAGGCTCTACAAGGATCGAATCAACCCTATGGTTGAGTTTTGATTGTTTTTTGAAGTCGGCTAGGGTTTGCTCGACCTGCGGCTTCTCATCCTTCAAACTTTTTCGACTTTTTCCAGTCTGTTTTGGTCCTTGAAGGGCTTGACCAATGTGTTTGAAGGATTTATTTGGTTCACCTCTGCCTTCCCGTGCTGTTTGATGGTTGCAACTATATCTACTTAGGTTTCCACCAGTCTGTTTGGTTCTTTTCTGACATTGCTCCCATTTGGTCTGGTGTTTTAGATATCTTTGGTAGTCTTGTGGTTCAGTTCTACCTTGATTTGCACCTGTTCCATCGTTCCTTGCTTCTGTTTGCCTCGTTCTACTTGTTCTTGGTTTTACATGACCATGTCTGATTCTGAAAAGCTTTATGGTGGTCATGAGGACACTGCATTAATTCGCTCATGGACTCCTACCGATAGTCTGTCTCTTCAAATCAATCCCGTCAAGTTGGATGGTAGCAACTATTTGATTTGGTCTCGTGCTTGTAGTTTAGCTATTGTTGCCCGCGGTGTTTCTGGGTATATCACTGGTAAAATTCCACAGCTAACAGTTGTGGGGTCATCTCGCACACGGTGGATAGAGGAAAATGCCCTTGTTATGTCATGGCTACTCCATTCTATACAGCCCTCAATTAGTTGCAGTTTTTTACTTTTGGATACTGCCCATAAGATTTGATCCGCTCTGCCCAGACTTATTATCAGACAAGTAATGATGCTCAGCTCTATGAATTGAGGAAGAAACTCTGTGAGTTAGATCAGAAAGATCAGTCGCTAGCTCAATATTATGCTGAGTTGACCAGTTTGTGGAACGTGATAGATTATTATCAGGATTTTCATGCCATTTGTACTACTGATGCTACAGCTTTTTAGAAAATGGTAGAAAAGGAGCGGGTGTATGATTTTTTTGCCGGCCTTCGTATTAACTATGATCCGATCCATGTTCAGATTTTGGGATGAGATCCGTTCCCTGCCTTGAGGCAGGCGTATGCTTATGTTCAGCAGGAAGATAGTCGACGTTATGCTATGGTTCTTCCTCCCAGTTAGGAGCGCTCTGTGTTAACTGTAACGTCCATCACTCGGCCAGGACAACCTATCAAATCTGGGGAGAAGAGTGGTTCAGTAGCTCGTGATCAGTTGCGTGTGAGCATTGTGATAAAGCCTGCCATACTATTGATTACTGCTGGAAGTTACATGGCCGTCCTCCTCAGGGATGTGGCGGTGGCCGTGGTAGTGAACGTAGTGGCCCTATTCGCTCCCACGCTCATCTTTTTGAGATCTCTGGTAGCACATCTGGTGAGACTGTCCTCATTTTTCTGAGATCTCTGGTCGCACATCATGGGAGACTGGCCCTCTCTCTGAGGTGAAGTTAACTAGTCTCAGGCGCCTGATGGCTCGGGTTGACATCTCTCCTTCTCCAGCCTCCACTTCCACCTCTAACTTTGCTCACTCAGGTATATCTTCTAGTGCACTTAGTGCTATTGCTTCTCTTATTCCTTAGATCATTGACTCCGGTGCCACTAACCATATGATTGGGTCTTTCACCTTGTTTTCTTCGTATTTTACTTGTTCTGGTAAAGATAAGGTTCGAATAGCCGATGTGTCTTTATTTTTTATTTCTGTAAAGGTTCTATCAATTGCTCTACCACCCTTTCTCTGTCGTCTGTTCTTCATGTTTTCAATTTTTCTACTAATCTCTTATCTACTTGTCGTCTTACCAGTTCATTAAACTGTTCTGTAACATTTTTTTTCACTCATTGTGTTTTTTAGGAACTGGTAACAGGGAGAACGATTGGCAGTGGTAGTGCGCATGGTGGATTGTACTTATTGAATGTTCCGTCTACCTCTTCTCTTTCAGCTTCACTATTTGACCAGGCTTTCCATGTCGACACTGGACCTTTCCTTTTGCAACTACATCAGTGGCATCGTCGTTTGGGGCATCCTTCTTTTGGGGTTTTGGAGAGGCTTTTTCCTTCTTTAGCTAAAAATTGTTCTAGAAGTATTTTTTCTTGTGAGGCTTATGAACTTGCTAAACATAAACGGTTTGTTTATCCTTCAGTTAATAAATGTAGTGATTTTTCGTTTATGCTTATCCATTTTGATATTTGGGGTCCTTCACCTGTTACTTCTATCTCTGGTTATCGATGGTTTGTGACTTTTATTGACTGTTATTCTCATGTCACTTGGGTTATTTACTTTGTGCTACGAGAAGTTTTTTCGTGTTTTTAAAATTTTCATAACATGGTGCGTACCCAATTTGATGCCACCATCAAGATTCTTTATTCTGATAATGGGACTGAGTATCTGGATAGTGGTTTTCGCTCCAATCTCGAGGCTTATGGTATTCTCTTTCAGACGAGCTGTGTCCGTACTCCTGAACAAAATGGGGTGGCGGAACGGAAAAATTGTCATATTCTTGAGGTTGCCCGTTCTCTTCTCTTCACTATATATGTTCCCAAGTCTTTTTGGAGTGACGATGTCCTTACCGCTGCTTATCTAATCAATCGTTTTCCTTCTAGTGTCCTTCACTTCAAAACTCCTTTGGAACTTCTACCCATGTCTCCCCCATCTCATCTCTTCCACCTAGGGTCTTTGGGTGTATTTGTTTTGTTCATGTACCTAAATACTCGGGTGGCAAATTGGATTCTAAGGCTATTAAATATATCTTCATTGGCTACTCTTCTACTCAAAAGGGCTATAAATGCTATTCTCCTTCCACTCGTAAAGTGTTTGTCAGTATGGATGTCACTTTTTGGGAGACTGAGTCATTTTTTCGCTTCTCTGAGACATCTCTTTAGGGGGAGCCATCTAAATTGGAAGAGATATTGCAATCGGATATGCTTATTTAGTCTAATCGGGAGTCTCATGGGCTAGTCTTTCCAAATCTTATACATCATGACCATATTTCCACTGAGGGGGAGAAGGAAGGGTCGGGTGAGGGGGAAACAGAGCAGGATATTGTTGGCCGATTAGATCGAACTGATCTGCATACTTATTCTCGACGTCATAAGGATCAGACTGCTCATGCACCACTACCTATTGCCAATTGCTCTCTCCGCTTCCTGTTTCAGTTTCTTCCAGTACTTCACCTGGTAATGAATCATCTGTTGTTGATCTTGATACTTGTGATTTACCTATTGCCCTTCGAAAAGGCGTTAGGACATGTACTCAATATCTAATTTCACAATTTGTCTCTTATGACTCTTTATCAACTCCATACCGTGCTTTTGTCTCGCATTTGTCCTCTATATCGATTCTGCAGGGTTGGAAAGAAGTTATTATGGATTTGAAGTGGAAAAAGGCTATGACTGAAGAGATGACAGCTCTAAAAAAGAATGGTATCTGGGAGTTGGTCTCTCTTCCAAACGGAAAGAAGCCAGTTGGGTGCAAATGGGTGTTTACTGTCAAATACAACGCAGATGGGTCAGCAGAGAGACTGAAGGCAAGACTAGTTGCTAAGGGCTTTATACAGACTTATGGTATTGATTATCAGGAGACGTTTGCCCCAGTCGCCAAAATGAATTCTGTTCGAGTACTTTTGTCTTGTGCTGCTACCATGGGTTGGCCTCTTCAACAATTGGATGTGAAGAATGCATTCCTCCATGGAGACTTAGAAAATGAAGTTTATATGGATATACCACTAGGGTTTTCATCCCGTGAAACTGAAGGGAAGGTCTGTAAATTGAAGAAAGCTTTATATGAGCTCAAACAATCTCCAAGAGCCAGGTTTAAAAGATTCTTCAAGGTTATACTAAAATTTAGGTACTGACAAAGTCATGCAGATCACACCATATTTATCAAGCGTAGTAATAATAAGATCACAATTCTTATTGTATACGTTGATGACATAGTTGTGGCAGGGAATGATGCAGATGAGGTGTCTCATCTCAAGGTAAGTCTCGTTAAAGAATTTGAGATGAAAGATCTAGGGACGTTACTCTACTTTCTTGGGATTGAGGTAGTTATATCAGATAATGGCATCTTCATTTCCCAACGAAAGTATATTCTTGATCTCTTAGAGGAAATTGGTATGTTGGGTTGTCGATCAGCAGATTCGCCTATTGAGACTAATCATCGTCTCAGTAGTGGTGACGACGAACCAACTAACAAGGGTAGATTTCATAAGCTTGTGGGAAGATTGATATATTTATTTCACACTAGACCTGATATTGCATATGCTGTAGGGGTTATCAGTCAGTTTATGCATGATCCCCGTAGTGCACATCTTGATGTTGTTTATCACATTTTGCGATATCTTACGTCTGTTTCAAGAAAATGATTTCTGTTTTCTAATCATGATCACATAAAATTAGAAGCATTCAAGGATGCAGGCTGGGCTGGTTCAGTTAATGATAGGCGGTCTACATCGGGATATTGCACGTTTGTAGGAGGTAATCTAGTTACTTAGCGAAGTAAAAAGCAGACAGTGATATCTAGATTAAGTGCCGAGGCTGAGTACAGGGTTATGGCACATGGCATTTGTAAACTTCTATGGCTTCGGGTTCTATTGAAGGATCTGGGATTTGAGTGTGAAAAGCGTATGAAGTTGTATTGTGATAATAAAGTTGCCATCAACATCGCTCATAATCCAGTCCAACATGACAAAACGAAGCACATTGAGATTGATAGATACTTCATTAAGGAGAACCTATGCAAGGGTTCGATTTGTATATCATTTGTGAAATCTGCAGATCAATTAGCAGATATTTTTACTAAAAGGCTTAGTAGTAAGGTGTTTCAGTCCATTATATGCAAGTTAGGCATGAAGAATATCTATGCATCAACTTGAGAGGGAGTGTTAAGTTAGTGCTATTATTGTATTTTTGGTATACTTGTCTTATTATATAAATAATAGTGATAAGGGAGTTAACCCTAATTTTGGGTGTTCTCTTTTTTCACCGTCAGAATAACTCTCTCCTATTCTCTATCAACTCTCTCTATTTGTTCTTCGTTCATACACCAATCTAACAATGTGAAAAATACATTTCTGCATGGCGACCTCAAAGAAGAAATATACATGACTCCTCACCTGGCATGTTCACTCACTCATCTTCCGAGGTTTGTCGTTTGAAACGGTCTCTCTATGGATTGAAGCAGGCACCACGTGCCTGGTTTGAGAAGTTTCGTCCTACTCTTCTTGGGTTTAATTTTATTCAGAGTCAGTTTGACTCCTCTCTCTTTCTCCGAACGACTGCTACTGGGCTTGTTATACTTCTTGTATATGTGGATGATATTGTTATTACAAGGTCTGAACCTTAGATGATTACGCAACTACAGGCGCATCTCAACACTATATTTCGTATGAAAGATCTTGGTCCTCTGCAGTATTTTCTTGGTCTTGAGGTACACTGTTGTCCGACTGGCACACTTCTGCATCAGTACAAGTATACTCAAGAGATTCTCGCCTTAGCTGGTCTTCAGTCCGGCAACTCGGTCCTTATTTCTATGGAGGTCAACTCAAAGTTACAACAAGAGGCTGGCGAGCTATTATCTGATCCCTCGTCGTATAGGCAGCTGGTAGGGAGTTTGAATTATTTGACAATTACTAGGACTGATATTTCTTATGCTCTACAGTAGGTAGTCAGTTTATGCAGGCTTCTTGCCATTCTCACTTGGTCGTTGTACGACGTACTCTTCGTTATCTCAAGGGTACTTCTGGTAGCGGGTTATTTTTTTCTACTGGGACTTCTTTACAGTTGATAGGTTTTAGTGATGCAGATTAGGCTGGTTGTCCTGATACTCGTTGTTCAGTTACTGGTTGGTGCATGTTTCTTGGTGATGCTCTTATTTCTTAGAAGAGTAAGAAGTAGAATCGAGTCTCTAAATCCTCAACAGGGTCTGAATATCGTGCTATGTCATCTACATGCTCTGAGATTGTTTGGCTTCGGGGTATGTTGAGTGAACTTGGTGTTCTTCAGCTTACTCCCACTCCCTTTCATGCTGATAACACTAGTGCTATTCAAATTGCTGTCAATCCGGTCTTTCATTAGCGCACAAAGCATATTGAAGTCGATTGTCATTTTATTCGTGAAGCACTTGACCAACATGTGATTACTTTTCCTTACATTTCCATGGAGTTTCAGACGGCTAATGTGTTCACCAAGGCTCTATCTCGTCACCGGCATCAATTCATGGTTGACAAATTGATGCTTCATGGTCTACCAGCATCAATTTGAGGGGGGATGCCAACTGTAATATTTTACTATAATATTATTGTAATTATTGATTTAGGGAGCTTGATTGATATGAGTGATTATAGGTTGATTTAGGGAGATTGATTGTATTGTAATTGCGGTACAAAATAATTGTATGCTGAGTTAGGAAGATTGATTGATATGAGTGATTATAGGCTGATTTAGGGAGATTAATTGTATTATAATTATGGTACAAAGTGATTGTAGGCTGATTTAGGGATATAGGAGTGATTGTAGGCTGAAGTTATGGTAATACTTTTTTATTTAATGAGAAGAGATCCTCCATTGAGAGGCATTCAGACCATTTGACATATTTCACGTAAGGATCTGTTTGCTTGGAGAAAAAATTGTATTCAAGGTTTTTTTTTTTTTTTTTTGCTGTAGACCTGTAGTTCAGACCTTAAGATATACAGTAAAAATTTGGCTGATTTTCTTGTTCATATAACATTACTAGAAACTTTACTTGGTCAGAAAGAATGGGGATGCTATTTGTAGTGTGAAGTGTGCTATCCATTCTTACTTAATGGGAGATTGGGTGTGCCTGACTATAATAAAATTTTTATGGCATGATATATCCTACATAGGCTGAATGAAAGGCTTATTTGAGTTATGTGGTGCATCAAATTCATAATTTAGTGATGCATTGTATATGTTTTCCCTTGAAATCTGGTATCAGTTCATTTCTTGTTCTATCGCAGTTTTTTTCCTTCCTTTGTTTCTATTTGAAAATTAAGTCTTACAATGTTGAAATACTTCATCTCTTCTGTACATTATAAGGTATCGACCTGGAAAATCCAGCTGTTGATGTCACTCCATCGCTCCTTGCTGATTATACCCTGTCTTCTCGTGATTCCAAAGATGTTATATTGTGTGAACGCATTCGAGTTGCTGGACAATCGAGATGGAAACTTGGGAGTTACGCCAGTGCATATCAGGTTACTTTGGCCCCATCTGTAGTAATTCCCGAAAGATTGCATGAAAAAATTCGTATTTGTTTTCATAAGTAAGTGAAATGTCCTGGATTTTTGGTTCTTTTGCGCCCTCCCTCCCTCCCTCCCTCCCTCTCTCCCTCTCTCCCTCTCTCATACCATAGTGCGACATTATGATGGTTGAGGATGGTGTAACAGTCAGGAAGTGTTTTGCAGGAATGCTTCACATGGTTTATGTCACTGCGAAAAGGACGAATGGAAATCTGTCCAGAAGGGGCTTTGGACCTCTATCATGTCACCTTATGAGGACAGATATGTTGATGTGAAGTTTATTGGTGATATTTCTGGTTCTGTATCAGTAGCCGTTGAAGGAGGTCAGGCATTTATCTCCTTGTTTGTAGGTTGAATTTCTTATCCAGCTCTCTCTGTCTCTCTCTTGATGTTTGACTTTTGTATTTGTGATTTATGCAGTGTTTCAAAGATGGCGTTTGTTTTGTCTTGCCTTTGGTTTTGTTTTATTGCTGTTGGCACCTGTGGTCAGCAGTTGGGCTCCCTTCTATTATAGCACCTCAATGGCTATTGGAGTTCTGCTTGTCATTATAATCCTTCTTTTTCAGGTATTTGGATTTAGTAGGCATAGCATAGAATTGTTTTCTGGTCTATTTCTTTTCATCTTACTCTAACTCTACGAAGAGGCCTTTGGCCCAAGGATATCATTCTCACTTGCCTAAATGAGAGGTAAGGGGTTCAAACCTTGTTAAGAGCAAAGTGTGGGAGTGGGTGGGTGTATCTATTTGCTGATCAAAAAAAAAAAAAGCTTTAACTCTGACCTTTTTATTCTTTTATGTTATGAACTTGTTTGTAAGGTTTCAAACTCTATTCTGTTGCATATAAAAAACCTGACGCTGTTGACTTGTTTAGTTATCCAGATATCAAAATGTTTTGAATAGAAGCTTTGCAACCTTCCGCAGAAATCTGGTTAGAGTAGAAAAATAGACTGGTGCTCACTGATTGCATTGGTAGCCTGACAAATAACTATAAAATACCTTCTTACCTCCCCTCTTCATAATTCATGAACGCTTCAAAGGAGAAGAGATGGGAAGCAGTATTCTCTAGGGGACACCACAATGGCTTAGGCCGTATTCCCTTAAACAGAAAGATTCAAGTTCGAAATTTGAGTCTCCTTAACTTGCTTATCAACAAAAAAATGGGAAAGAAAGAAGGGACGGGAAGAAGCAAGATTAGTGCTTTGATTTGTGTCCTTTTAGAATTAAAAGATAATGAGAATAAAGAAGTCATTATTCACTTATTGAAGAATTTTGTCAACTGAGTACTATTTACTGCAATTATATATCTTGCTAGACACCTTAAAAATCCTATTTTCCCGTGAATTGCACTACATTGCAGTGTTTGTGGGACTTGTACTTCCATTTCAACTTCATGTGCTACTCATTTTTTGGGGTAGGAATTGAATTTCCTTGGCTACTCATTTCATAGAAGAACACGGGGGATTTACCTGCTATGATGCGGCAATTTAATATCTATTTCTATTTTCCCATTGCAAGTTGTTGATGTCCATGTTATTTGGTCCCATAATTTAGTGTAAAATACTGTACTGCCATGGTATTTTGGCAAATGCTTTCCTCCTTGCCTCCATTAAAGGGAGACATAAAACCTTTCATTGCCTAGCGGATGTATCATAACCTTCAGCCTTTAGATCTGTAGGTCGAACGGTGGAACCTGTTACATACCCCTATCGTCCTTTTCCTAGAAGAAAGTTTTTCATAACATTAGATCAATAAGAATCGTTGGTCCCATTAAGGTGAATATTGATAGCTTGCAATTTGTTGTCACCCATGGCTCAAAAAAAAAAAAAGAGAACAAGAGATGAAATAGTAGCCAAACAGTACAAAAAGGTTGACTGGCAGCAGTTCTACTGGTTCAAGACAAAGAGGGGTTCCGGCGAGATTGCCGGTGGTGGTGAAGATGTCCGTCAAGGTCGTTGGAGGTCGTCGGTAATAATAGAGAATCCGGCAAGGTCGCCGATGTGCTGGAAGAGGTTGCTGGATGTCGGCGAGGCAAAAGGCTGCTATGGTCGGCGCTGTGGGTGGCGTCGGTTACGGTTTGAACTTAGCTTCGAAGGTCGATGACTAGGGTTTGGCCTGCGATGGTCAGCGGCTAGGGTTTGAATTGATTTTCAAAGGTCGGCAGCTAGGGTTTGACGTGCAAAGGTCGGCAGCTAGGGTTTACAGAGGAAAAAAAAGAATTGTGATGGTTGGCAACTAGGGCTTTTGCTAGCAGGTGCGTGCAAAATAGGAAGGAGAACTTGGTCGGCGTCTGAGAAGAGGGAGTTAACGGCACCGGCACTAGAAAGGACGAAGAGGAAGAAGAAGATCGGCGGTGGGGCTAGGGTTCTGAACCTTGCTTTGATACCATGTTAATAAAGGGAAAAAAATTATTATTGTTGCTTAATAATTCAAAAGGCTTACCACTAACGTAATCGATATATATAAAAGAATCAAGAAAACCCTAATTATGTAAAAATACTAAACTACCCCGTAACTAGAATTAAAATAACTAATATATATTCTCACATAACCGAGATCCAAGAACTGAGAATCTTTCAAAAAATAAAATAAGAGCTCAGTTATTTATTTATTTATTTTTTTTGGCCTATATCCTCCTAGATGGTGAAGCTTGATTGTTTAGTAGTTTAAGCTATCTACTGCTGCCCCTTCTTTTGTGACTTATGGAAAGCTAGCGGTTGTTGTGGATATTTTTTCTTTCAGGTTAATACTTAATGAGGATGCTAAATTAATGTCTAATTAGGAAGCTAAAATAACTTGTAAAGTTTGGATTGTTTTTTAGGAATGTGAGAACATTTAACGTGTTAAGCTATTTAGTTAGGGACACTTTTCTTTTTCTTAACAACATGCATTATGGAGGTTTCAATCTTAGTCGCACAATCCTCCTACTAGGATGACAAATTTGTCTTAGAATCTCGCTTTCAACTAAGATAAAACCTCTCAAACATATAAATTCCCAAAAAATAAAATAAAAGTGAAGAAATAAGAAAAAATCTATAGAATTAATAAGATTATAGAATAAATTAACTCAAATATATTCTAATACTTTATATTTATATAATGTTTATTTACATGTACAAAAAATAATCTCTATTTGACATTAATTTACAATATTTATCCTTATTTTAACATATATTTCAATTAAATCAAAAAATATTTCGTAGAATATATAAAATATATAAATGCTCCTATAGGCGCTCCTAACCTTAGACTCTTCTGTATGGCCTCGCACCCGCTCCCGCTCCGTGCAACTAAGGTTTCAATTAATGTTAGAAGGTTGCAACACATAATGGTATGACCCTCCCATACTAACCACCTCCTCCCTTCCCCCTCTTAAAAAGGCACATTACTATTCATCCGGGTATTATTATTATTTTTATTATTTTTGGGTATTATTGTTCTCATATGAAGAGTTTGTTTTCTTGGGAGCTTTCTTTGTTGCCTATTGAAAGATAAAATGTTTTCTTCCAAGCTTGTGTTATAATTTAAGCTAGAAAGGATAGATGTGCTTGCTAGGATAATGGGTTTTGTCTCACACAAAGGGATGAAGCTGCTTTTGAGCCTAATGGGGGCCATGGCCCCCCTCAACCTTCTAAATTTTTTGTGTCTATAATATATCTATAGTAGTTAATCAAATAATTAAATCTATATAATGCACCGGCCTATCTCATTTTTTCTGTGAAATGATATTCACACTACAATATCTTTTGAGATCTCAATAAGGAAATGTGAGAGGCTAAAAGTAGTGTGTGAATATTGCTTACTGATATATGCTATATATCCTTTAGGAATATTCGGATTTATTATATATTGATAAAGAAGTGTTTTTTGATTTTTATGCCTTGATGGGATACCAGTTGATTAGAATGTTTTAAGCTGAATAATTATCGGTTATTTTTTATTAGAAAGAATCTATAGATAGAAAAATGAAACCCACTTTTAGGAAGAATGAACAGGTATGCCATCCAGAGAAGTGGGCAAGCCCATTATGGAATTTAATTAATTCGATGTTTACATGGACAGTGTTGAATTTCTTCATAGTTTATTAATGCCTAGCGTTCCAACTCTTCTTATCCTTGTTTATGTTTTGTGCATATTCTTTGGAGTCTGCTGACAAATGGAAATTGCAATTCACACATGAGAGTTGTTGGAATAAAGGGCTGAACACACCAATGTTATTTCAATGAGTGTGCTTCTGTGCACTTTGTGCATCGGTTTGCTTATTATTGTTTTATATGCAAATGCTATGATTCATAAAAGAGTTTCTTTTTCATTTTGCTTCCTGTTTATGAATTCCTTATCTCAAATGGATTGCTGATAAAATATGTTTAGGGGATGAAATTATTACCAACTGCCCGGAAAAATGTCTTCTACCTCACTTTGTATGGATCAGTGGTAAGTGCTCTTTTGCTTTGGCATAATGTTGGCAGTGAATCATTCTTATTTTTCTTTCATTGTCTTATGCTTGCAATTTGTCTTCTGTTTTATGTCAGCTTGGTGCAGGATCTTTTCTCTTGCATTACCTTTCAACGATGGTTAATTCAATTCTAGTCAGTATTGGGCTGAGTGAAGAGATGCACAACCCTGTAAGTTCTACCAATTTATTTAGGTCACAAAGACCAGTTTAACCACTGTAATCAGCTTGAAGAGGCCTGGAGTTTATGCATTTACATTTTTCCAAATATTGTTTTGGGTAGAAGCCCTACCCTTGTTCTGAAGAATGAAATCCTTTTCTATGTACCCCCGCAAGTCAACATGCTCCTTTTCTATGCGCAACCCTGTAAGTTTATGCATTTACATTTTTCTAAATTAATGTTGGTATTGCTGAAATATTACAGATTTAAACATACATCCAATGACTGTTGCATGCCACAGGACAAGGTTTAAATTTTAAAAACTAGGACACGGGTATGGTAGGGATATGGTAATAATGAAATATGTCTTTTTGTTTATGTATTATATAATTATAATTACTATGATTACAAATAATTTTTAATATTGGGGAGGCGGGTTAGGTGGAATGATTCCAAAAACCTCATAACATGTACCACCTGGCCACATAGGAAGGCCAGTTGGAAAGCTCTCATGGTAGTAATGGAAAGAAAGAGTGTCTATAGATAAGATGAATCTTTGTCCTTTTTTTTATAATAAGAAAGAAAATTTTAAATAAAGGCATTAAGTGGATGCCACCGAAAAAAGGGAGAAAACCCCGTACAATAAGGGAGAGTACCCACAAAAATAAGGGGAAACTACAAAAATCCCTACAAAAGAATCACATAGACAACAAATTTATGAAATCAACCGTTTCATACACTGAGGGCGCCCCATGCACAGTGAATCTGCTATACAAATTATAAAAGAGAATGTCTTTTAGCCTATGCAATAGAGAATCGATCATGTTAGAGTCTTACTTTTCTGTATTAAGGATATCTTTGTCATTGTGTCGTATATTCATTTAATATAAATAGCTGTCAGGGAGAGGGAACTAATAAGTTCCTAATACTCTAATTTCCTTTTCTCATCTTCTCTCTTCTCTTTTTCCAAAAACCTTAAGGCTACTTTTTTTACACTTTCACTGACCCAATCAAAAGATTTCGTTCCTCTCCCACCAAATCAACCACAAGAAGTACAAAGGAGCCAACAGCCACACCCTCCTTGGGACCCTCCCTCTCCTTCCCCCTCCAACTCGACAAAACCCCTCCGACCTCCCTATCAAAAACCCCCAACCATACCAAAAAGTATCAAATCAAAATTCCACAGCTCCCTTGGTAAACTCACAGATAAAGACCTTTATCTTGTAAACCAAAATACAAGATTCCATTTTCCTGGCCCCATATATACTCCCATATCCCCCTCATAACCCATCTTGTATCCCACACATAGCAAATGCATCCAAAAAGAAAAATTATTTTCTATTTTAATAATAATGAGGATATGTGTCTGTGCACATTTGAGATGTATCAATATGCAATGTGCTTGGCATGGGATACAGATACTTCAAGAAGTACCAATGCTTCATAGGTTGCATGTATACTTCATTTTTTTTTTGGTCAATTGACATTGGAAGCTTGTTTATTACTTATAACAAGTCACCACTACCCAGAATGTGTTCTTCATTCCCTTTCCGTTCGCATCCTACGCTTGTAGGATTTTTTGTGTCAACATGTTATATGCTGGTTTTATATTATGTTGTGTAGTTGCCACATTAGGGTAAAAGGATTGCAATTTCTGTACCTTGATGTAGTATTTCTTTTTTAAGGTCTCTTGAGTCTCTTCTCTGTTCATGAAGTTTATGAACAGAAGACACTAAGTTTAACAGTTATATATCTCTGGTTTTCAACTAATTCCTACCTTTATTTGTCTAAACTATTCACCTTGTTTGGTTACAGGTGTCTGTTTTTGTACTAGTTGGGATTGTCATTGCAGGAGCTGCTCTAGGTTACTGGATTGTGCGGAAGTTTGTCATTTCAGAAGATGGAAGTATAGATGTTGGCATAGCTCAATTTGTAAAATGGACCATGCGTGTCGTTGCAGCCACATTTATTTTCCAGGTGATTTGTTGTATGCAGGTTGGGAATAATGTGATAATGCTCTAGCGGTGTATCACTGGATCCAGTGAGAGCGATACATAGAGCAATTTGTTTTGTTTTGCGTTCTCTCAATTTATATTCTACTTTCATAATTGCTTGCTCCTGATTTCTTTTTCTTATCTTCTATCAGAGCACTCTCGATACTCCTCTAGCGATGGGGGCATTGGCTTCTTGTTTAGCCATCTGCTTTCTTATCAATTCTTTCGATTGGAGCAGTCCAGAGTAAGTTCCTTCTACCATTGCTTTCCTAACCTCTTACCTTGCATCAATGCTGGCACTAGTAATTCTTTTTCCATATGAGTTGTTACATGATAGATGTTTGGTTCAACAAATTGATCTTGTTGGACCCTTTGAGTTTATTTATCTAGATATTTTTGGCCATTTAACTAAATATCTGTTTTATATTCGTCTAAATTCTAAATTGATTGTTTGCTTGTTTGAATATGGTAACTTTTATGAACAATGAGTATGCGGTGTATTTGGAGAGAGAAATTGTACATCCTTTGAGGGCGTTGAAGCTCTATCCCCTCTTTGAAAGAGGTTGTGCTTTTCACGTTTCCTTTTTGTCTTCGAGGAAAGTATTCCAATAGCTTGGATACTTTGTTTTTTTTACTTTTGGGGGATTTGCACATCCCGTTGTACTGAGGCGCTAGTAAAAGTTACTGCTTTTGCTTTTTGTATACCTCGTGTATACTCCTTTCTGCTTTCTGCGGCTTGAATGATATCTTTTTATTTATTAATAAAAAACAATGAGTAAAGGGGTGTTGTGATGTTTCTGGTAATACAATGGTTTCATCTTTGTTCTGAAATCATGGTTGATGGATGCAAACAAATGGTGGCTCTTGTCTCCTTGTTTACAGCCATGAGCTATGAATGATTTTTTATTTCTATTTATATTTTTCTGTGCAATTTTTAAGGTGGGGTCTGTTCAGTCTGTGAAACGGATTTTTATATTTTTTAATATCTTTCATTTTTTGACAAGATCTTCAATTATTATTTGCGTAGGATTACTATTCCTTTTGGGAATTCATTCTATGGAAGCCCTTGGCAGAGTGGACGACGGGCAACTACAAAACAAAATCGTGCTGAATTTTTTAGCAGGTCAGGGAGGGTGGCTCCACAAGGAACAATGTGGAACAGCCCAACAAGTTTATCTGCTCGGTCTGACTCTCCTATTAAAGGTATGCACTTTTGTTACACCCTGCATTTGCTGTTAAAGGTATGTGCCAACTTAATACCATGGGCCCTTCATCCCTCTTTAATTTGTTCTGCCTTTTTATACTGGTATTGCCATTTGTAGGAAGGTCCGTGTAGAGAAAGCACGCATTTGTGTGTGTGTGTGTGTGTGTGTGTGTGTGTGTGAGAGAGAGAGAGAGAGAGAGAGAGAGAGAGAGAGAGTTCCCAGAAGAGCAAATTATGTTGTTGGCATTTGTTAGAAAGAGAGTGGTAGCACTGGCGGCAGCACGGTTTGGTTGCGGTGAGAATGTGGGAAACGAGGATTGGTGTTCAGTTTGGTTATTGGGTGGTGGTCAAATCGGCTTGGTTTGATAGATAGGATTGGAGGGAAAGTTGGTGGGGTGCTTAGAGAAAGAAAGTTAATAGACAGGAAAAGTCTAGGCAGAGTTGTAGGCAAGTCAACAAGAGGCTTGTACTAGGTAGAGTTAGTGGAGCAACTGTCATTGGCATTCAGTGGTTTGGAACCCAAGATTGCTTTCTATGTTTTTGGTGTACTCTGAGCCAATTCTTTTGGTATCATTTGGTCGTATGTGCATGCTCCAGGGTACCTGATATTTATGGTGGAGAGCACAAATCCATGATGATTGCAATCATGTTTAGTAACTGGAGTTGACCTGTTTAAAAATCTGTTCACCCAGAAGCCCTTTCTTGGTGACGGGCTTTTTTTCGGCTGGCAGGTTCTGTTAGCAATTAATAGCACTAATCTTGGATACATTTTCCCAAGTTTGGAGCAGCAGTTGTCTAGATGTTAGTGTGATGTGCTTTATCTGGAACTGTTGACTCTTTTATTACAGAATTAGAGTATTGAGGAAACATGATCGATTTTCTGTACTTCAACCGAAAGGTTAAAAGCATGCAAATTGACCTTTTTTTTTGTTTATGATCGTGGATGAGGTTAATATTGTAAGTGGATGTGACAACTGATGACACAGATTTATCAAAATGGGAAACTAGACTTTGGGCATGTGTAAATTTTTTATGGGAAACTAGACTTTGGGCAAGTTGCAATCTTTTTTACAATAACTTAAATTTGTTTTAGTATTTTAAAAAATAAAAAATATATTTTTGAGATTTATGTAGGAAGTTATGTTGGAATGGGAAGGTATAATGTAGCGAGAAGTTGTGTAGTTAATAAAGGACAAAAATTACATCGTTGTCCTTTATTGATTAAAGAAAATGTCGTTTTTACCCTTTACTAATAGGGGAAAAAAATTTAAAATTACATATTTGTTCTTTATTGATTAAAACATGTCGTTTTTACTCTGTACGAATAGAGAAAAAATTGTGTCAGATGGTTTATCAGTTTTCGTCCGTGCCCCCAGTTTTCATTATTATAATTGTTTTGATTTTTGGAAAATAGGATATAAACACATTTTTTAAAGTTTAATTGCATAAATTGGAAATTATAGGTCAACAACAATCATAGCATGATTTATTTATTCATTTTTTTAAAAAAAATACTGTTACTACTGGTTTTTTAACATCCTTAATCTGAGTCTTTAGGGCTGTATTCTTTTTTGAACTGCAACTGATGCCCTACCCTACATTTTCTTGTTTTTCGTGGTTGCAGATTTGATATCTCCATCAACTGGTAGGGCCACAAGAAATCAGCCTGACTACTATTCGACATTCCACGACACACCCAACAGAAAGAAGTTCTCGAAAAAAGAATGGGAGAAATTCACACAGGAATCAACCCAGCAAGCCGTGTCCGAGCTGGCATCCTCGCCGGAGTTCACTGATTGGGTAATCAAGCATGCTGACCGTATACAACTCCTTCCAGATGATAGTTCGGATGAAACAATTGGAAGTGGGTCGGATTCAACGGATGAGAATGCTGTAGAGAGTGGCGGCCGAGAAGTAGATCGTACCAGTTACGCAGCACTATCTATAAGTAAAACATCTGATATTAGGTTGAGAAAATAGATAACATCAGGAGTAGAACTTGAAGGAGTGGATTAAAAATAGTTCTCAATTTCTTTCTTTCTTTCTTTCTTTATTGTTTGTTGTTTCCAAAAACAATACGTTGTGTTGAGTAATTGTCGATCTTGCGGCAAATGTGTAGAAATCTAGGAGATCGTTTACTACATTCTTTCTATTGCTTTGTTCTCTTAGCAACGGTCTTTCTCTGCGTGTACAGAATGGAAGGTGGGGATCCCAACAATATTTTTACTTGCAATTCTAAATTTTTCGTCGGCAACACCCAAAGACAGGGAAGACAAGAGGGTAAGAGAAAAGAGAGGTTATGAGAGATGAAGGAAAATTGTTAATAATGATGTCTCTCCAATAATTTTTCTTTTTTTTTTTCCTTTTTTTTTTTCAAGTCTTAATAGGAAGATCTTAAATTAAATTAGAAACAAATTGCAACTTGATTAAGAAGATTAATGACTTTACCTTAGAAGATATTACCGTCACTTTGTGTTCATAATTTTATTTATTATAATGCTTTAAAGACAAGATTTGAGGTGATTTTTTTATTATTACAACACTTTTTTTTGGTGGTTTGAAGAATGTTTATTTTTATGATATGCATTTTGAAGTGCTTTTTGTTATTATAACTCTTATTTTGGTGGTTTGAAAAGTGTTAATTTTCATGATATATATTTTGAAGATATTTTATCATACTATACTATTTTTGTTGAAATGTTTTTAGCATTCTCAATTATATTGCACCAAAAGTATTTGATTTTTGTTATTCACATCATTGTAGCTTAGTTGTCAAAGTCCTCCCCATGTTAATTTTAATTGTAAATCTTTGTTGTTATTTTGTTCTAATTGTGAGAAGAGTGCTTGAAAAAATTAATTAGTTTTGAATTATTCAAATTATTTTCGGAGTGCCTTTAAGCATGGATTATATATATATATATATATAAAAGAGCTTAAGATCCGTATAATAAGTCACAGTGCTGTATAATAAATTCGCTTGTAATAAAGTCACTTTGTAATCTCTCTGGTCTTTTATTCCTAAATCCTTTTTGGTTTTTTTTCTTTTTCTATATATATATATATATATATATATATATATATATTCATTCACTATCCATATATATAGTGGCTTTCTAAAATCTTATTACTCTAGTTTTATGTAAAACAAAATGAATAGGAAAATAAAAAGGAAAAAAGTAGAAGAAGAATTTTCCCATGAGTATTATGTTTTCGTTTTTACATGGAGAACGAAAGGAAAGAAGATTTATAGAAAAACTTAAAATATATTTCATTTAATGTATCTTTTTAAGAATGTAATTAACTAGACATGTTTAATATTTGAGATATAACTTATATATTATTTTCATGATGCCAAACATTCAACGGATTTAATTCTCAGTAAAACTTAACGTAGGGAAAAGGAAAAAGGAAAAATAAATATGCTAACTGGAGTGAATAGCCATGAAATTGAGAAAAAATTGTAAAACTCTTATTTATTGCCGCTCCACTTTGAAATAGTCCTCTCGTATTTTACCCAAGAAAATCTACTTCTCTATTTATAGATTTATAAATAAAAAAATTGTTTTATCTTTGTTAATCAAATATTTATCTAAACTATTATTCTACTTTATCTCTAAATCTTTTATATTTATTCATATTATTATTTTTCATGATGACTTTACCTTTCTCAAAACTCTAACACTTTATTTTATCTTATCTTATTAATACCAATTCAAAATCCTAACCCTCTTTAAATTCAATATAATATATATGTATTACAATTAAGGACATTATATATTTTTACAATTAAGGCCATTAATTGATTTAAATTTTTTTTTTCATTAAAAAAAATTTGGGATATTACATGACTATTGTTCGTCTTATGGTGTTCTTAGCAACTTGTCAAGAAAATCCTTATGCTGTCTCTAAATTCAATATATATATATATATATATATATATATATATTACAATTAAGGACATTATATATTTTTACAATTAAGGCCATTAATTGATTTAATTTTTTAATTTTTTTTTCATTACAAAAATTTTGGAATGTTACGTGACTATTGTTCGTCTTATGTTGTCCTTGGCAACTTGTTAAGAATGCTCTATTTCATAGCGATTTACTTGAAACAATTTATATAGATCATCTGCCGGGTTTTTGGGCTGAGGATAAGTACACTAGCAAGGTATGTCACCTCCGTAACTTTTTTTAGATTAAAGCAATTACCAAAGGTATGATTTAGTCATTTCAATAATGTTACTGATCTAAGAATTTTGTTTAATATCACTTTGATCAGACATGTTTTATTCGTCCATATACTAATGGTCGACATATCATTTTATCAGTATATATTAATGATATTATTCTTACTAAAAATGATATACCACGTATTGCTCATGTAAAAAAGATCTTGATTCTTGACAAAGTTTTTGATATTAAAAATTTGGCCATCTCAAGTGGTTCCTTGGTATTGAGGTTGCCCGTTTTTATTATGGGATATTTCTGTCTTAAATTCTTCCGCTTAACTTATTTGACTACTAGATAATTAATTCTACCTGCAGGGTTTAGCTCGGTCAAAATTTATAAGTTTTCTTAAGGAGGTATCATCAATCCCGATTATTTTGAATGTGAATTCCGTCAATAATTAATATTCACCATATAATAATATCGTTATCCAACTCACCGAAATTATAGACCCGTAAAAGATCACATCTTTTAATAAATCAAAATAACGAATATTAAATATACGTAAATAATTAATTATTTCGGGATTAAGAGCATAATCACTCATAATAACATTGGGTTGTGAATTAATTTATATAGTCAGTATAAAATTAATTACCCAAACGTGGTCTTGTTTAATACACAAAGTGTACTAGCATAGCGAGTCGGAATAATAGCCGACGCTATTATATGTTCTCTGTAACTAAAACAGATTTACTAAAATTATGTACTACAGTCGTACTGATGGTTTGCCTAATTTCATCTAAACTGTGAACAAAAAACTTATATTCAACAAGAACTTTTAATTTAGTTTTTCGTGTGTTAGCTGAACTCTACACATTAGATTAAATACTATGTAGAATAAAAGATATCCATGCACGACATCAAATAAATAATGAAATGCATACATTGCTGATTAAGATTATTATAAAATGAAAAAAGTATTTTATTAATAAATAAAATTAAATACTAAAACTAAAAAATTCATGATTTTTAATATACAACGCTAACATGCTTAAGTCTAAATACCTTGAGTTATCAAAAAAAGAGTTGTTATTATATATATATATATATATATAAAGAAACACCAAGAGATGTGAAATGTGATTCTAAATGCACTTTTTTTTCTTTTTCTTTAAACACCCATTTGTAAAAGTATTAGGCCATGTTTGAAATCCCAAATTAAAAGGTAGGACTGAATTATTACCCCAAAAAGAATGTTTATCTAATGTTAGTTGACTTAAATACTACCCGAACTAAGTATCCCAGTGAGACAAAGCATACCATAAATAATGGATTACAAGTCCCATGCATGGGAGAGGTAGGAAATGCAATCCCAGGACTAACAGCATTTTGGGATTAGATGTTAAAAATGACCAATTTACCCTCACATATAAATAGATAGCTTATCTATCCCTATCCTTGCTGCTTACAGTATTGGCAGTAGGAAAAATGCAGTAGTGTATATTTGCCATGGTGATGATGGTTTAATGTATTAGTTTATCTTCAAAGCAAATTGCTGCTGCTGGTGATTAAGTTGTGTTTTACTGTCTAACATCACAGCGAGAAAAAATGCAGTCAGGCGTCTCAATTTTTAGTGTTGTGAATTACTTTGCAAATTTAGGATTTTTCCTTCTTGCAGGCAGTTCATACTTGGCCCTTCTACCAAAAAATGATGGGAGGGTGGGATGTTTCTGCATTTGAGCCCAGAGTATACTAGATGAAAAAAATATTCGCTATCACATGGAGAAGGCAACGTGGTGCCCAAGTCCTTGGCAGCCATAGGTCAGGCCAGGTGGTGCCCTAAATCCTTGGTAGCCACACAATCACGTGGAATTCATTATTAACTATAAGAAACTCAAATGTGGAATTCATTATTAAATATAAGAAACTCAAATGACCGTGTGATTCCTAAAAAGGCTTGGGAGCACCACCAAACTTTATTTCTCATAACAACTAATAATTACTTGAACTAAATGCCCATTGCCGATGTAAGTTAAAACAAATAGAAATGCTATAGAATGTTCGACACTATAACAAATAAGGGTCTGTTTAGGATGTTTTAAAGGCTTAATTTTTAAGAGGTATAGCTCTTTTTAGAAAAAAGAAAAAGAAAAAAAACGTAAGATTGTTTAGAATAATTTTTTATAATAGTTTTTTTGCTTTTTATTGAAATATCTAAAATGTTTTTATTTTTAACTTTTAAGTTGTAGTGCTTGAGATATTGGCACGAATTTTTTTATTTTTGTAAGGAGAGTTGATTTTTTAAAGTAAGAATATTACAATAATTTTGTTTGAAAAAAGTTAGAGAGTGAGATATGTATTGTTTTTTTTTTCTTATAAAAAGAAATAAAAGAAAATTAATTAGCTTTTTTTGAAACCAAACAAGATAGCTTAAAAGTTGATTTTTTTTAATAAAAAAAAAGCCTGCTTAAAAGCTATCCAAAATATGCACTAAATAAGAAACAATGTTTCACTTATCAAAATGTCTTCTATCAAAGCAAAATGCAGTATTGTTACTGCATTATCAAAGCAAGTTTTATGCAATGCTTGACTTATCAACCCACGGCCAAACTGCTGGTTGCAGCACTGTTTGTGTGAAGAATGCAGTACGCATTTAGTGGATGGATTAATATTGTTTCTCGTACAAGAGCATTGTTGTCAAATCATTATTATTCTAATTAAATCCTTACACGAAAGCAAACATAAAATTGAATAAGTTGAAAAAAAATTATTATTCAAAAAGTGAATAGTAAAAGCAAATAATGTAATGCAATATAAAAATAGTGTAATGCAGTATAAGTTCTCATAGTAAATTTCCACTATTAAAATCTCTACGAAATCAAAGTCTCATAGTCTTGTATAAATAGTGTCTCCAAACACTTCCGTGTGTAAAAGATGCCAAATTACTTTATAGGATAAGTAGTTATCCGGTCAAGTAACAAAAACAATATTGGCATAAATAGGTGACATTTAGTCTGGATTTGAAATTCAAAAGCTTTTCATTAAAAAAAAAAAGATAAGAAATCTTTATATACTTTTTTAGTACTATGTAAGCGATATTATGTAATATTTTTAATAAATAAATAATCATAATTTAAATAATATAAATTATTTTTTATTTTTTAATAATTTAATAAAAATAAATTATCGTATATTTATTATAAAATTTATTACTATCATATCAAATGGAAGTAGAAGGTAAACTTGTTACAGTTGAGCACTGAACAATTACTCTCCCTCCAAAAGTACAAAAAGATCAAACCTAGTCACACGCACGCGACTCGACCCAAAATGTAATGAAACAACAGGGGAAAAGGCAAAGAAAAGAGTGGTCGAATTTTACTTCTACCGGAACATTTGTGACAGAGTTGGGTTTTTAGTGTCTTCTTTTCTTTTAAGCTTCCTGAGGTTAAATTGATCTCCGGAAATGAAGAATTACCCCAATCACCACCGCAACGGTAAACCTTTACCCCTTCTTTGTGTGTGTGTGTGTGGATAAATAAGCATTGTAAATCTTTTCCTTTGTCTCACGCAATTTACGCGTTAATAATGGTCCCAACTCTTTTTAGTGAGAATAGATTTCGTATGCCTTTCCGCGTGTGTGAGAGGGAGGAACCATTTTCAGATGTTATTCTGCATGAAAACCACCGCCATTGTCTTCTTCTGGGTCGGGAGTAGGGTTTTAAACGAGGGGATAGAGAGGTTGCGAGGAGACCAACATGTAATGACAGAAACTTTGCTGTGTATTTTTTTGTATACAGAACTTCTAGAAACAGAAAACCCTACGGGGATAGTACAGCACCAGAAACGGTACAATGAAATGATCCCTTGGTAATTAGGAATGAAAAGATTCTTGGAATGGTAGGAGTTGTGCCAATCGAGGACAAGTCGAGAAAAGATAGATTAAAGTAGTTTGAACACATACAACTTTGACCAGTTGATGCAGTAGTAAGGAAAAGCGGCAAGATCATAGGTAAGGATAATACTAAGGGTTTAAAGCTAAATTGATATGGGATGCCTAATTAAGAAAAGAGAGGAAGTTATTGAAACTAATTGAAGATATGGTCCTTAACCGAGCAGAATAACATAAATTTTTTTATGTAACCGACTCCAATTGATTGGGAGAAAAGCGTAGTTTGGTTTTGTTTGATTTGGTTATATTCATGTATGTATGTGCGTGTGTCTTTATATGGATAAGAAAACCACTTCAGTATGTTATTTGCTCAGGGGGTTTGAAGGTTCTCATTTAAATATTAGGCCTATTGGTGTGCTCTGTTATTTTCTCCAAGCATATGAAGCACTTATTCTTTTAATGCATTTCTTGGGTCTAATATATTTCCAAATCTTGTTGTCAGTCTATTTGTTTATTTCTGTTTTTGTTGTTTCAATGTTGTGGACACTTGCAATTGCTTTACATGTTATTCAGGGCCTCACATATTATATAATCGAATGCATAGTACTGAAAATTCTTGGTGCGTTCGTGCCTACCAAATACCAAGAATGCCTTTGGTAAAAGAATCATATGGAATTGACACAGTGAATGCGTGGTCAAGAATTCATCCTATTGAGAAAGAGGCATATGCTGCTGTCTTGAGGGCTTTTGTTGCTCAATCTGATGTTCTTTCTTGGGTATGCTTCTTGATATAGGCTGCTTGTTTTGCCTTGGAACTTAATACTTTAATGACTCCGTCAAAAGATCCATTCCAATGTTTAGTTAGCCAAACAAATGATGGAATGTCAAATCCAAGAATAATCACTATTTCTCCATTTAATGGAATGAAAATTCCAATCAGATACCAAGGAAATGTCATTCTATTCATGTATAAAATTATTCCATTGAACAAACAATACCTTAGTAGTTCAATTTTTTGGTTGGTTTCTCTCTCTATTGTCTGAATATCAACTTTTATGGATGCTACCAGAATTGGCAATGTAATGGTTCCAAATTATTACAGGGCAAGGAGGGGCTTATTACGGAGCTGCGTAGAGAGCTTAATATTACAGATCAGGAACACGGAAGCCTCCTCACTGAGATTAATGCAGATGAGTCTGTCAAAATGATAAGGTGGTCATAGTCCTGTTTACCTTTATGTACACACTGAAAGCTTTATATATTCGTCGTTTGCACTATTCTTTAAGATATGTTATTTTATAATGTATTAGTAGTGTGCAGTACATAATAAATGTTTCTTGTGACCACCCGCCTATGCATGTGTGTGTGCACGCTCCCGCATCCTTAATTCTAACCTTTGTTTATTTGACATAAGGGAATGGCGAAAAGGCAACACCCTTACCCAAGAATTGACTTCTGACAGAGTGGATTCCCCTGGATTTGTTTGTGGTTATGTGAGCGGTTCTTCACACAAAATATTAAAGGCTTCCCATGCTGGTGTTTCAACATTACGGAGATATGTGTCTTATAATCAACCTACTTCAGAAGCTAATCTTTCTACGTTTCCAGTAAGTGAAGAGAACAAAAGCTCAAGACGGATTGTAATGTTGCATCAATTTGCTTAAATATTCTAGATCAAGTTTACTTTATATAATTGTATACTACGTAGTTTTGCCTTATCTCCCAAAACATGACTAGATGCCCAATTGTGCGTGTTGCAAGGTACATATTGTTTGGTAGGAAACTTGTCAATAGATTTATCTATAGATGTAGATGACCCTGGATGGCAGGCATGAAAGGAACAATTACAAATTAGTTTATTTTGTACATCATCCTTTTTCAAACTAAAATGAACATGGCTCCTCATTACATCAAATATGGCAATTAAGGTGTGCATGCTTTACAGTTGACTAAATAGATGTCATAGTACACGGTCATGGGCAAGGAGTTAAGTAAGTTTTTCATTTACTGATAATTTATGCATGGAATCTAGTCTTTGTACAGGCATGGTAATTTTGAGATTGTATTATTAAGTAATAGTGCCTTATAAGGAATAAATTTTCTTTTGTTGTTCATGATATTCCTTTTTATGTCTCTCCTAACATTTTCTTTTGTTGTTTATGACATTCCTTTTTATGTCTCTCCTAACATTTTCCAGTTGTGGAGTATTAATAGTTTATTTTGAGAACTAAAAAAATATGATAATGTGAACCACACTTCTTGTATAGTGGTGTATGTCTTTCCAATTGACCAACCAACTTTGAAGCATTAGATATGTTGAGTAGTCCAAGGAGAACAACTATTTATGAGAGAATATGAGCACATAATATTTATATTCACGAACCTTTCATTAATTTTTCTCAGCAGCACTCCCAAAAAAGGAAAAGAAAAGAGGACCATGTATCTGGATCTAGGTTTATGCTTCTTGCATAGTTTTAAAAAGCGGCCGTTGCCATTATAGGCATAACGGCACTGTTACGGCTATTACGGCTTTCGTAAGAGAATTCGAGGCGTGAATCAATCTTGGCTAACACAGATCCCATTTCTTATATTCTTTTCAACACATGAGCAACCCATAGAAGCCGAAACACTCTACCCAGGTGAAGCTTTATTTGTGAGATTTGGCTCAAGACCTCTCAGAGTTTTGTAATCAATCAATTCCGAATCTCCCTTTTCAACTTATTACAAGTAATTTAGAGCATTTTTTTTATTTTTGATTATTTTTTCAAGATCTATGTTTGCTAATAGCCTAAAATTGTTATTTTCATGTGTAGACATTGATTTAGGAGATTTACATTAAGAATTTTCGGTTTTATGTACTTAATTTTTAGATTCCGGCTCTCATGGGTTCCGAAAATGAAAATAGTACCTTTTTTAATTCAATTTATTTTCCAGATAGTCTATAAATTAATTTATGGGTAACAATTGATTTAGATTATTTGCATGATGATCAACATTTGTTAATTTCAGCACAAATTCCTTCCAAAACTGGAAATGAGTTTTATTTTTAAAAAAATTTTTTGTTCATGATTTATGCAAATAAAGTGATGCAGACCACATTTTAGCGGACTTTTAATTTTGGTAATAAATGTTTTTTGGCAGTTTCTTTTTAATGCTACCTGTTTTGGCATGCTTTTATACTATTATGACCTGGTCTAAAGGTACTCAATTATATAATTTTAGTAGTTTAATAGTAAAACATAAAATAATATTAATAATTCAGCTATTAGTTAATTGGCCAATTTTACGACACTCAATTAAAAATAACTGTTATTTTGCTAATTTATGGAACTAAAAAAAATAAACAAAAAGACAATAAAATTAAAAGTTAAATTATTTTTTTGTTGGTTTAGTAAACGGAGAAATAACATATCAATGAATTTTGCATAGAAAATGAGAGAGTAAAGAGAACAAAAGAAAATGGTAAGATTGTCTCATTTCAAGGGTTGAATTTTTGACATTTATATAGATGTCACATCAAGTTGTTCTATCATGTTATATAGATGTTTTGAGTTGTCAAAATTTGAGTTGACCTCAAATTTGTCTCTTCTTTTTGGCAATTTTCTATTAGTTAGGGATTCAACAAGATCTAGCTTCCTTAGTGAATTGATTCCCTTTTATTTAGGGTTTTACTATTATAAATAAAGTTGTAAGGGTCTTAGGTTTAGGGAGTTATTGATTAAAAATAATTTCGTGGAGTTTTTTCTCTGTACCTGTGTTTGTAATAGAGAGTATTTCTAATTAAATCAAGCTTGTGGATTTTAGTGTTAATGTTCCTCTAGCTTACGTGCATCCCTGCATCAAAAAGTTTGGAATTTTTAAATCTTGATTATTTTAGCTTAGATTTGTATATCTAATGTTGTATTATGTTTTTTGTTATTTTGGAAAAATTCGAATTTAAACTCTTGAGGTAAAACTAGTACAAAAATTAGGGCATATGTTTGATCATATCTTAAAAGTAAACAAAATTCACTAAAAATTATTTCAAACTCTAATAAATATTATTTTGAAATAAAAACATTAGTATCAGTTAAATTTTATTGAGTAATGCAACAAAAGAAAAAATTCATGGCTTCGATTACTCTTATCATTATGCTACGGCCTTTACGTCCCAAAATCGCATCACCTCTATTGTTAATGTTACGCCGACCGCTACCACTATTTAAAACCATGGTTTCTTGGGATTGTGGTAACTAAAATTATTCTTGTTGTTGGATACATAGGAATGAATGCATTGACAATACTAGGTAAATATGTAGTGGAGGAATGCACTGATAAATAGGTAACCATGTTTTACTATTATAAAAAAAGTTGTAAGGGTCTTAGGTTTAGGGAGTTGTTGATTAAAAATAATTTAGTGGAGTTTTTTCTCTGTACCTGTGTTTGTAATTGAGAGTATTTCTATTTAAATCAAGCTTGTGGATCTCAGTGTTAGTGTTCCTCTAGCTTGTGTGAATCCCTGCATCAAAAAGTTTGGAATTTTTAAATCTTGATTGTTTTAGCTTAGATTTGTATATCTAATGTTGTATTATGTTTTTTGTTATTTTGGAAAAATTCGAATATAAACTCTTGAGATAAAACTAGTACAAAAATTAGGGCATATGTTTGATCATATCTTAAAAGTAAACAAAATTCACTAAAAATTATTTCAAACTTTAATAAATATTATTTTGAAATAAAAACATTAGTATCAGTTAAATTTTCTTAAGTAATGCAACAAAAGAAAAAATTTATGGCTTCAGTTACTGCTATCATTACGCTACGGCCTTTACGTCTCAAAATCGCATCACCTCTATTGTTAACGATACGCTGACCGCTACCACTACTCAATTGTTCTTTTTAGTTGTTAGAAATTTCCGGTTCAAGAATGTCAGTGTGATGCTTAGGGTGGCTACTATGTGTAGATATTGCCAGTTTAGGATTGTATTTACTCACACTTAGCAACCAGCTTAAAGGTGAATTTACTAGGTAAATATGTAGTGGAGGAATAATTTAGTAGTGTACTTCAATATCATTCATGACATGTCTAAAAATCTTTTCCTATAGATGCCTCACAAATTTGTGCCTATAGCTCTATATATACCTATACATGAACTAGAGATCGGTTTTTCCAAGTGATATGTATAACGCCGAAGGTGGATTTCTCTGGTGATGAAGACTATCATTCAATGTTTTTTCCAATTTTAACCTCACAAGAAGTAATTCTCTGGGAATAGCTTTTATTGTGTTGGATAGCTAGATAGACCTTGTTGGCCTCAGTTCCTAACAGTATAAGTTTTTGGTATAATTGTCGACTTAACATGGTATTAGAGCTTTGGTTTCATAAGGTCTTGGGTTCGAATCTCGTTATATGTGTTTTCCTGTTATATTTGTTATTGTACACTATGTGTGTTGGTGCACCAGTTCAGTTTGTTTGTTTTTCACGTTCGAGATAAGTCACACGTGATGGGGAGTGTTGGATAGCTTAATATATATTGTTGAGCCAATTTTCTAATAGTTTAAACTTTTGGGACAATTGGTGACTTAACATATAGTAACTCTTATTGTCCATATATTGGTCTACTCAATTGTTTTTTTTAGTTGTTAGAAATTTCCGGTTCAAGAATGTCAGTGTGATGCTTAGGGTGGCTACTATGTGTAGATATTGCCAGTTTAGGATTGTATTTACTCACACTTAGCAACCAGCTTAAAGGAGAATTTAGTAGCCTGTGCTTGGTTTTGCTTTTTTAGGCCTTTATTGTAGTGATCTTTTTTCGTTGTTTTTTCGATTTTTTTTCTCTATTTTTTATCTAAATCTTTGGCTTTTTCGGTCCGTCAACATGAAACGATTTTAAAAAGTATGGCCATTTTGATTAAAGTTGGAATTTTTTTACTAAAGATGAAAAAACCTTTTTAAAAGCCTTAAATTCGCTTTTTCGTATTATCTAAACTTTTTTTATTTTTTGGATTTTTTTTTTTTACTTTCTGATCCTCGTGACGAGAGGAATTTAAAAATTATTCCTATTTAAGCTAACATTGAAAAAAGTTTACTGAAGGCGAAAAAACCATATATAGAAGGCTATCCCAAACGCATTCTAAGACTTGCTAATGTCTTAATTTATTCAAGATGGTGTTTCTGCCAACCGCCAAGAGCTTGATTTTTTTTCCTTTTCAATTAAAAGTTTCTGCCAAATGGCTAAAATCTTGATTTTCTATCTTTCTTCAATCAAAATTCTTTACCTTGTTAGTGTATAATAGCTTTCGGGTATACAAATATGAATAGGAGACATAGCTGCGACATGGTACTAACACTGGCCATGGGTATGACAGTCTTAGAACATGCTAACATCTTATTTTTAAGAAGACCAAGACAGCATGGCAGAGATATGATAACCAATAATATATTTTCATATGCATGCATGAAAACAGTATCTTCCTTTTTTACCTTACAAATACATTTAAATTTCATTTTATCAAAATAGTAGTAATCATTTTTCACATTCTTCATATTGGAAAAGAAGCATGAGCAAAAAGTTTTGTTGTGTATTTTGAAAAAAGTTCTGACAACCATTTTAGGTCTTCTCATAAACAAATTGGAGGTTTTGAATTTTATTGTTCCTAATTAAAAAAAAAAACTAAATTGGCAGCGATTATCAATGGATCCCATTTTTTTTTTCTTTAAACATGCTATGGGTTTCATGCTTGTCTAACTAATTAACCCATTTGTCCAAGTGTTCGAAGCTTGTCTGGTACCAAAATAATTAAAAATTAATTGGACATGTTTAGATGAGTTTGATATGTGTTGGGGAGTGCGTAGTATATGTTTGACATGGATACACTTCTTATGATACACTAATGCATGCATTTGTGAAATGTATATATGAATTAAATATAAACATCAAAGAAGTAAATGGAGGGTGATATTCAAGATACATTTATGGGGATTGTACCTTAGGGTGTGTTTGGTGTTCTGATAAGAAAGGGAGTGAATAAATCAATATATTTTCCCACATATCCAACCTTATCTCGTGTTTGGATTGCTTATTTTTAGTGAATTTGTACCAACGTTGTTTTACAATGGGTTATCTTTATACAAAAGACTCTATGTAAGCTTAACAACAGGGGGTGAGTGGTATAAGCTTCATTTGATTAGACTAGAGACCAAATAAGGCTGTCACATTAGATCTCTTCCAGGTTCTCTTTTTCCTCATATCTTATTTCTTCTCTTTCTTTCATCTCTTCTATCTCATGAAACAAATCAACCTATTGCTTTTCCCATCTCATTTGTTATCAAATTTTCGAGAGTTCGGGTTGCATCAGTTTTGATGTTTTGGTGGAAACAAGATTATAGAAAGATTATGGGATATCAAATAAAACAAAAGACATACAGAAAGTGAGGAAATCAATAGCATGTGTATATTGTTATCGTTCTATGACAGTGCCAGTAGTTTTTCTTTGTGAATTTTCTTTTTCTTTCTTTTTTCTTTTGTGTTAGTTTCCTAAGAAGTGGCATCATTTAGGCCATTTTGATGGGAATGAAATTTTGTTCCTTGAGCATGACTTGGTTCCTAAATCTAGTTGGCCAAGCACCTCAGCTTTGTAGGAGGGGATGCACTTATTTCTGTTCTGAATGAGACTGAAAACAGGATAATCTTTCAGTCCTATTACTGTCCTTGCGTATTTCTATAACTCTCATAATTTCATCAGTCCTTTTTCGGTTATTCTAATTGCTTCAGTAGGATTTGGGAAAAGCATACATCAGTTAGTCTAGAATGTGTAAATTTGTGTTACATATGTTTAATATGCTATTTTGATAAATTGCTGAAAGTTTCCTCATTATTTCCAGGTACGGTGCAGGGCGGGTCTAAGGGCAGGAGAATTGCCTACTTACTCTGCTGGCACCGGGAATGCAGAGCAGTCTTTCCCATCTGCCAGAAAATGCAGGGAACCAATGAAACCTCAATCAAAAAGGCGCTTTTATGTTGCTGATATTTACGATGTTGGAGAAAAATCGGACATAATTGAGATCTGTGCAACGGATGAGCTTATGTATAAGGTGAGTCAGTAATCTAAAGAATTATAGATGTGTTATTTACAACCTTGAATCCATCCTAAAGTGGGCAATTGACCATACTTTATGGTGCCCTATATAAGGTTTGCAAAGTTCTAGTAGTACCCACGTACCATTGTGAGGGTATAATCATAATGGTAATGGTTGAATGGATGAGCTAAAAACAGGGCATGCTATTGACAATTTGCAAATATGTTACTTATTGATCATAGTGGCATTGGGGAAGTTTAACACTAGATGTAAGTAGTTGTTGAGGTTGTAGAAGCAGGGCCTACAATAAATCACATGCCTATTATGAGAACATAAAGAAAAATTTGCAAAATCAGATTTGACAGAGCTGATGCAGTTTTCTTTAGCAACAGACTCATTAAGCAATGAACATAATTTGCCTGACCTGGTCCTGGAAGGATCTTTGTACTCTACGAGGAACAATTTAATAATATCAGATACCAGTGATATTGCCAAACTGATGAACATTTCTACTGCTAAAAAATACACATATTAGAAAGAACCTTTGTTTATTTTTGATAAAACAAAAGAGGATACACATATAGAACAAATACTATCCTCATATGTATGATGCCCCTATACATGACTTAAAACAACTGTAGTTGGTGGTCTATGGTGTTAAATACAAAAGGCAGAGTGATATAATAAGGTGGAGGTGGAGTAAAAATTGAGCTAGAAGCAAGGAATCTTTGAAGGAGCCATCCTTTTTCTTTATTGGATTACAAGATCAGGAGTATCATGGTGGTTATTTTCATTTGTCCCTCAAGATGCATTTTAATGCTTGTTTTATATAATTAAAAGTGAAAAACTCAACCAAATTAGCAAGATGGCAAGTCTTTGGCTACTAAATTTCTGGTAAAAATAACAAAACAGAGGGAAAAAGAACCCCTAGATTGAATTGAGGGGAATAAAAAATTAATCACACCACTACCTCTGTTTCCTTGGAAAGTTGAAGGAAGCCACGGGGAATTCCATTTTTCTTGTTGGAGTTCATCAATTTATAGTTTTTTCACAGAGGAGATTAAACTTCACCCCCGCTTTGTTTTTCCCTAAAAATGTTTTGTGCTTTGTAGTTCAAAGACACTTGACCATTGTGGTTGAGTCAAATGTACATTGTACAGAACTTCATTGGGTTGATGTTTTCCCGCAAATCTTTATCATACCCTTACTCTCTTCTCTACTTTCTTTGCTCTTTTTTTCTCTATCTGCCACTTGTCACCTCTTAAAACTGCCACCACCATCATCTTCCTCTAAACCTTTCTCTCCAACCTCCATTATCACTTGTTTCTCTTTCTTTTGTCAATGCACTGTCACCCACTCATCATCCTTCTAAGTTCTTCTTTTTTATTTTCCTCGTCTCTTTTTCCCAAATTCATATATATATATATATAGGCTTTGTTATCAAAATATTAGAAAATCTCGAGTTAAAATTTCCTAAGTTCCAACCAAATCAAGTACCAATAATTACCCAATATATAACTGCACCCATACACTTCTACATAATGGATTAGTGATGGTGGCTTACAGTGTTATCAGGCAGTTTTCGGTGGTGGTGGTGTAGCGAACCGAAAAAATTACTTGAAGTGTGACCATGGTTCCACATGTATTTCATACATATATCTATCTTTATACAATACTTTGTTGTAGAGTATGTACTGTTGGCACTTTGTTAGCTATTGCTACTGGAATAAAGAGCAAAAGATCATACAAATCAGAAACAAAACATTAATGGCAGCAAGAAAGAAAAAACATTCCAAACCAAATGCCCTGGGGCCTTTTTCTGAACCAAAGGACAGAGCACCAAGTTTTGCTCTTGGGATCTCCTTTTTTTTTTTTTTTTCATTATAAATCTGGCAAACCAAAAGGCTTTTGGGGAATTACAGTACTATATTAAATCCATACATTGCCAATCATGTAATGCCTAATGCAAACAAAATGACATAAAGGGACATCAAAATAAAGACAATTACAATATACCGAGGTATTAATTTTAACACTCTCCCTTAATGCCTTGTGTCGCCCAACACTTCTCTTAGATATTGAAACTTATCCCTTGCAAAATCTTTGGTGAAGATACCAGTGACTTTATCTTCAGTATTGCAATACTTGAGTTGAATCTCTTTTATCTTCCACGACCTCTCTAATGCAGTAATGTTTGGCAATGTGCTTTGTGCGGCTATAGTATATGGGGTTCTTTGTCATTGCAATAGTCAATTTGTTGTCATATAAAATTGGAGTAGCTTCCTCTTACTTTTCACCAACATCTTCTAAAATTCTCCATAGCCATATCCCAAAATCCAAACAACCACGCATCAACACTTTTGTTAAATAAAATGCCAAAGTCGAGTGTACCATGGATGTATCTCAAGACTTTCTTAACCACTCCCTAATGTCTTTCACTTGGATTTCGCATGAAACAGGATAACAAACTTGTAGCATACATAATGTCCGGTCTTGTAGCTGTCAAGTACAATAAGCTTCAAACCAAACTTTTATAAAGAGATGCATCCACTTCTTTGCTTCCATATTTTTTTGACTACTTTTCATTGGCAATCAAGGGAGTTGCAACCAGCTTTCAATCCTTCATTTTGAACCTTTCAAGAAGAGTTTTTGCATACTTGCTTTGGCAAATAAGAACGCCTCCCTCATTTTGATAAATTTAAATACCCAAGAAATAATGTAAGAGTCTCAAATCACTCATTTCATATTTTCTCATCATCTATCTTTTAAAATTTTCATTCATCTTCTCATCATTACCAGTACTTATCAAATCATCAATATAGAGTGAAACAATAAGAATACTGGTGATGCGAACAAAACTGTTAGAATAGGAGAGAGAAAAAAAGAATACGGAAAAACGTGTATTCTCATTGTGAGACGTACACACGTATTTATTAAGTACTGAAAGCATACAGCAGATACTGTGGGCATCCCCACAGGATATTATTAATACTTAATATATTAATACTAAATATATTTAACACCCCCCTCAAGTTAGAGTATAGATATCAATCATGCCAAACTTGTTACAAATGTAGTGAATTCGGGGCCCAGGCAGCGCTTTAGTGAACACGTTAGCCAACTGTTCACCAGATCGAACAAAGCCAAAAACAATCGTGTCATTCTTATACTCTTGGCGGATGAAATGACAGTTGATCTCGATGTGCTTAGTCCGTTCATGAAATACTAGATTAGTAGCGATGTAGACAGCAGACCTATTGTCACACCACAACTTGGTAGAACCCATAGGCGGTTCGTCTAATTCAATGAGAAGCTGTCGAACCCACATGATTTCGGATGTTGCCAACGCCATAGACCTGTATTCCGTCTCAGCACTGGATCTCGACACCACATCTTGCTTCTTGCTCTTCCACGATACCAGGTTCCCACCAACAAAGATAGAGAATTCTGATGTCGATTTCCTATCAATCGGGCATCCTGCCCAGTCTGCATCAAAATAGCCCTCGGTACGAAAATGACCCCGATCATAGAACTGTAGACTCTTCCCCGGGTTAGAATGGAGGTATCGGAGGATACGAACCACTGCATTCCAATGAGGAACACGAGGATCACACATATATTGACTCACAATGTTGATTGGATAGGCAATATCTGGTCGGGTCATGGTGGTCAAATAATTAAGTTTTTCCACCATTCGGCGATACCGATCAGGGTGAGGAAACACAGCACCGTCACCAGGAAGAAGCTTAACACTCGGATCCATTGAGGACACTACACTTTTAGCATTCAACAGGCCGGCATCGCGCAAAATATCGATCACATATTTCCTCTGGGAAATAAAAATCCCATGCTTACTTCGAGTTACCTCGACCCCCAAAAAATACAGGAGGTGCCCAAGATCTTTAGTATGAAATTGTGTCTGCAGAAAAGTCTTTAGGCTACTAACCTCAACACGGTCATCGCCATTGATAACAATATCATCAACATATACAACGAGAAGAATACAGCCTGAATTAGTCTGACGAAAGAACACTGTATGATATTTGTCTGACTGCCGCAGACTAAACTGTTGCACTAGTGTGCTAAACCGTCCAAACCAGGCCTAAGGAGATTGTTTTAAACCATATAGAGAACGACGAAGGCGACACACTAGATCAGACCCCCCCTGAGTAACAAAATCGGGAGGTTGCCCATATAGACTTCCTCCTGAAGATCACTATGTAGAAATGCATTTTTGACATCCAACTGATAAAGCGGCCAATTCCGAGTGGCAGCGAGAGAAAGAAAAAGACGAATGAAAGTCATCTTGGAAACAGGAGAGAACATCTCAAAGTAGTCAACACCATAAGTTTGGGCATAACCTTTTGCAACAAGGCGTTCTTTCAAGCGAGCCAAAGAGCCATTAGGATTCACCTTCACAGTGTAAACCCATTTGCAGCCAACCGCCTATTTCCAGGCAGGAAGAGAAACAAGATCCCAAGTGCCATTATTATCTAGGGTAGACATTTCCTCCAACATAGTAGAACATCAACCAGGATAGAAGAGAGCCACTGAAACACTACCAGGAACAGCAGTAGTATCAACTGTAGAAATAAAAGCACGTAAAGAAGCTGACAAGCCCTTATAGGAGTCAACGTACCGGGGGTGATCCCGACAAAGACGATAAGGGCGACTGGCAGCAATAGATGGCTCACTTACTGGCGGATCAACCGACGAGAGAACTGGCTCAGCAGAAGGCGGATCACGGGAGGGTAAAGCTGTGGGAGGTGATGCCGGGAGTGGCTCAAAAGGTGCGACAGGAGTATTAGTTACAATTCGAGAGACCAAGAAATCGGCAGACAAGGGAGAGGGAGGTGACGCACGACCCCGAGGTGGAATAGGAGGAGAAGGAGAATAGAACGGGGTCAACTCCAGAAATGTAACATCTCGAGACACGACAAACCGACGAAGGGCAAGACAGTAGCACCGATACCCCTTTTGGTGTTGAGGGTAGCCAAGAAACACACATTTGAGGGCACGAGCATCAAGTTTAGTAACATGTGGCCTGGTGTCACGCACATAGCAGACGCAACCAAAGATTTTAAGAGGTAAGGAGTGCCTATGAAACAGAGGAGTTAAGATAGATATTGGGAAAACACCACCCAAGACAGTAGATGGCAAACGATTAATAAGATAACAGGCTGTAAAAAAAGCTTCACTCTAAAAATGATGAAGAACATGCATATGACATAGAAGGGCACGAGCTGTTTCCAAAACATGTCTATTTTTCTGCTCAGCCACCCTATTTTGTTCGGGAGTATCAGGACATGACGTCTGATAGAAAATACCATGACCCACTAGAAACTCCCTTATGGCAGTAGATAGATACTCCCCCCCATTATCACTACGCAAGACCCTACACAGGTACCAAATTGGGTTTGCACAGTCATATAAAATTGAGTAAATACAGATAAAACCTCAGATTTATTTTTCATTAAATATAGAAATGTGGCACGAGAATAATCATCTACAATGCTCACAAAATAGCGGAAACCAAATAAAGAGGTGACTGAACTAGGTCCCCAGACATGAGAATGGACTAATTAAAAGGGAGCAAAAGCTCTTTTATTGACTCGAGACTGAAAAGGTACATGCAAGTGCTTGGCAAAACGATATGACTCGCACTCAATGGCAAACACAGACTTCAAACTAGAATATATAATTTTAAGACTCGACAAATTAGGGTGCCCAAGACGACAAGGAATATCAAGGGCGTAAGACGACAAGGCAAAATACGCCTGAGCAGGAGGAGCATCCAGCAGGTACAACTCCCTAGAGATCCGTCATTTACCGATAGTCCTCTTTGTCGTAAGATTTTGAAAAATACATGAGTCAGGAAAAAATATCACGGAGCAACTCAAATCAGCAGTAATCTGACTAATGGATAATAGATTAAAGGGATTAGCAGGAGTATGCAAGACATTGTATAATGAGAGGGTAGGAGTTGGTGTTGCAACACCACAACCCTCAACGGCTAAGGAGGATCCATTAGCTACCAAAACACTAGCATGACCCGGAGTCAGCTTATAATCTGATAGAATACATGATGATCCAGCCATGTGAGCAGAAGCGCCATAATTAATAACTCAGGTGTGAGGGGTAGCCACACATAAAGTAGAATTACCTGCAAAGGTGGTCGCTGGTACATCGGAAGAGCTCGTACTCTGTCCAATCTGACCATACATATATGATCATATTCTGCTGCAGTCATCTTAACAACTCATTTGGTTGAAGTGGGTGCCCCCTGCGGACTGGGCTGGATATATGCTTGTTGGCTGAAATCAGATGTGGCATTAGCCACCAGTGGGGGCTTCCCATGAAGCTTGTAACATTCACTGCGAATGTCCCTGAATCCTGCAATAGTGTCACGTACGGGTCTCACGACCACCATCACGACCTCCTTCTCGACCAGACTTGCTACCACTCCCACGACTGCGGCCTCGACCGCTGTGGCTACCATAGACACCCACCAAAGTGGACTGATCAGAGATCTCAACAAGAGATGTACTAGTACTACGAAACTCATCCCGACTGGACGCCCGACTCACACGTCGGAATGTCTCGAAAAGAGTGGGAATATCGACTTCAATAAGGATTTGAGAACACACTGAGTTAAACTCGGAGTCCAAACTGGCCAAGAAGCACACCACCAAAAGTTGTTGTCTCTGCTGCTGAAACTGAGGCAGCTGATTCGTGAACCGAAGAAGACGATCAAACTCGTCAGCCAAAATCTTAAATTGCATAAAGTGATCCTGAAGAGGCTTCCTGGACTGCTAGGACTGAAAGAAGCCTTTCATGACATCATATAGGTGGGAGAGATCATTAGTAGAGGAATAGATTGATTCCAACGAGGACCAGATCTCTCGTACAGTATCAGTATTGGCTACCAAAGCCTGAACGGAAGGATCCATCGAGTTGAGCAACTGACTGATTATCCGAGCATCATCCCGGATCCAAGTCCGGAAGGTCGTTGAAGTCTGTGCTGGAGGATTATCAAACAGGTGAAAATCGAGCTTCATACCTTGAAGCGACTTAATAATACTTTTCTTCCATAAAGCATAGCCATTGGCACCATCAAGTTTCCGATCAACCAACTGTGTGGATGAGGAGAACACCTATGTGGTACGCTGTCGTCCAGCTTCAACTTGGGATTCGCGGGTCATAGAATCCTCTGACATCCTTGTTCACCAACAAGGGAACCAAAAATACCATGAAATACACGTCTCAATCCACACGGAGGTACGAGAAAGCACCATACCAGACCCTCACAGCGTCAGGGTACCAGCAGACATCACTGTGAGGGAAAGAGAACCTGGCCACACTGGTTCGAGATCTGTCAGAAGGTTAGAAGTGAGCGGTAAGACTTGGAAGGAGCCTACAGAGGTTGGCAAGGGCCCAGAATGGGTCACCTGTGGTCGCCGAAGCTCTTAGGATGGTGGATGGTGGTTAACGTCACCCCTGGAGGGACTGACGAGGTTCGGTGACCTCCCTGGTCGCGCCGACTGTGGACGATGGCACCCCTGGAGGGGGTAACGAGGATTGGCGAAGCCTCTGGAATGACCGACGAGGGGCGATGAAGCTTGCTAGAGCCCCGACGAAGGTCGGCGCAGACTTTGGAGTTGCCAACGAGGGTCGACGGTGGTCGGCGCAGGCTCCTGGAGAGCTGAATACAACGTTATATTTTTAGATTTTATTTGTTTTCTTTATGTTAGTGAGATATTATATAATTTAGATATTATATTATATTATTTTATTTTATTTAGATATTATATCATTCAGATATTATTTTTGTTTTTAGTAATTTATGATATTATATGATTTTATTTCCTTTAGTTAAGGATTCAAATTTTTATTTTTAGTTCAGTTTTAAGCTTATAAATAAGATGATATTTTGATGTATTGATCAGACTTTAATTAATAAAGTTTGTATAGGCATGAGCGAGCTGGCCGTGCTGTTTTCTAGATTGTTTGGTGGTCATTTTATAATTTTGTCTTTTCTTTTGGAAATGCCTCCCGGTGATGCTTTCCAAGTGTGACCTCCACAAACTTGCTTCACCTCTTGAATACTTGGCAACGCAGAAACTATGTTATTTTGTTGTAGATTCTTCAAATTTTGAAAATTCAAGTGCCCAAATCTTTTATGCTAAAGTCATGATTCATTAAGCACATCCGTCTTCACTGTCACATTTATTGCATATTGGAAATAGAGAGGAAAGCTTATATTTTTCTCCATCACGATCTTTGCCACAACTTGACTTTCTCCCCGTTTGTCATAAATTTTGCAAGAGTCTTCTTCAAAATGAACAAAGTACCCATGCTCAATAAGTTGTCCAACACTCAACAAATTTTGCTCAAAATCCAGAACTTGTGGAACATCGGCAATATATCTTGTTCCGTTTCTTTTTTCACGACAATAGTACCCTTGCCCTTTGCTTGGACTAAGGCACCATTTCCCACCTTCACTTGAGAATTAAAGGAAGATACTCTCATCTCCAGTCATGTGATTACTACACCCACTATTAGAAATCCATACATCATTATTTTGCTCCAATGCCGATTGACAAGTTTAAAATAAATTCTCATCACATTCTTGCTCTTTAGAAAAATTAGCTTGTTGATTGTTGTTGAATTGATAATCCTTGTTGACATGCTTAAATTTGTTGCAATTATAACATTGTGGCTTTCCCCCAAACCAATGAGATTAACAAACATGATTATTTCGTTTACAAATGCCACACTTTTATTGAGTACTTCTCATTTCCTTTTCTTTGAAAATTATTTCTTCCTCTTCTTCCTGCATTTCTACCTTCTCTTCTATGTCTTCTACCTCTAGAAGATTCTCCTTTAAATTGGTCATTACTTGTGAAAGGACTAACATTGAGTTTAGATTGAAAGACACTTTCAAATGACTTTTCGAATTGCCTATTCAATCTCTCCTCAAATGTTATAATTAAACTCATTAATTCTTCGGCACTCTAAGTGGTAAAATTTCTAGTGTTTTTGAGAACTGCAACAATAGAATCATATTTCTCCGGTAAACTAATCAAAATCTTCTCAATAGTTCTTTGATGAGTACTTTTCTTCTCATAGGTTTTCATTTGATTCACAATTTCCACGACTCTAGAAAAATAATCTTTCAACAATTTCGTATTCTTCATCTTCATATTCTCAAAATTTCTTCTCAAAGATTGGAGTTTAATGGCTTTTACCTTTAAGTTGTCTCTATACTTATTTTGAAATATATTCCAAGCATCTTTTGCCTTTGTCTCATTGACGATTCTTAGAAAAATTGTCTCCAACCCTTGTTGAATTTTTGAGAGGGCTTTTGCATTTTTCTTTCTCTGCTTCTTCCATAGTTGTTTTTGGACATTTGACGAGGTCTCGACATTTTGAGGTTCTCCAAACTCTTCTTCAACGAACTTCCAAAGTTTTTTCGAAATAAGTAGGGTTTTCATTTTTACACACCAAAAATTATAGTTCTCACCATCAAAGAGTGGAAATGGAGATTGTTGTGCTCCCATATTTTGGTTGCTAAAACTTGCCATCTCTTTAATCTTCTTCAGGCTTTGTTTTTCCATCTCAAATCTGAACTCCCAGCTTGTTCTTGATCCACTAAGCTGTGATACCACTTTGTTGGCACTTTCTTAGCTTTTTCCACTAGAATAATGAGCAAAAGATCATACAAATGAAGAACAAAACATTACTCGCAGCAATAAAAAAAAAACATGGCAAACTAAATGCCCAGGGGTCTTTTTTTTTAAACCGAAGAACACAGCACCAAGTTTTCCTTGCGGGATCTACTTTTTTATTTTTCATTACAAATCTAGCAAACCAAAAGGCTTTTAGGGAATTACACTATTATATTAAATCCATACACTTGGCAGGCATGCAAAATACCTAAAGCACACAAAATGACATAAAGGGACGTAAAAATAAAAACAATTACAATAATACCAAGGCATTAATTTAACATGTACAATACTTGGGACCTTCTATGTTTTTTCCTAAACTAGCTCCATATTAAAAAGAGGCAAGAGAGAGAGAGAGAGAGAGAGAGAGAGATTCAAGGGGGTGATCTGTAATTTTTGTAAACCACCTCCATATTTAAAGGGAGGCATGCATAAACATTCTATGCCAGCGTGGCTATCGTCACCTTTGGCCCGTATCCAGGTCCACCACTGATTGATTGCAATGATGAGTGGTTTGTTAAAGGTAGACTAGGTAGAGAGAGAAAGTAGTGAGAAAAATTGGGATAGTGCTGGTGTGTGAGATGGTCATGGGAGGAAGCATAGTGGCTGTGGCTGATGTGAGGTGGTTGTGGAGTGTAGAGTTGGGTGGTGTCTTAGGTATTTTGGGCTAGAGAGTGACAATATTAAGAGAATTGCAAGAGAAGATAGTGGTGTGTTTTAAATGGAGGTAATAGCTATTAGCAAGTGAGAGTTTTTGAGGGGGGTCTAGAGGGGAGTAGCAAGAGGAGGCAGAAGGAAGTTAAGAGAAGGTCGTGCATGGTAAGTAGCTACTTGGAGGTAATGGTGACAGTGGTGGCAGTTGTGGTGAGGTAATGGGTTGAGGAAGACAAGTTGGGAGAGACGGAAATGGGGAAAAGTGAAAAATGAAAGAAATCATTAGTGAAATCATTAAATGCAATTTTGATATTCTAAATGTGCTCCACAATAGAAGATTGAAATTATTGCGTGTGAAAGTAATGCACCATCAATATGGATGGAACACTAATGGTTGCAACTGAGGGATTGTGTCTCTCTTTTGGAACTGAAGTAGGGTCAAATGTTTTCATGGTTAGATGAAACGAGTTAAAGAGTCCCACAATACAAAGCATTTTTAGTTACCATGTTGAGTTGTTGTGATTGGTATTGCTATGTTGTGGTAACTTACTATCATCTTACTGTGTTCGGTATTTCTCAGGTTGTCCTTTTTAGTAAAACTATTTACATTTTATTTTTCTTTGTGTGTACGCATGTTTTCACTTGGGCTTTTAAGTGTTCTCAAGATTTCTTGTCTAAACCCTTGTTGACCTCCTTGTGTTTGCCTTTTCCCTTAGATTGTTGCAATGATTGCCTTACAACTTTCTAGTCCGCTTAAATTTAGGAAAATCATTTTAGTCAATGTTCTTTTTTCTTGCCCTTTGCTTTATCTGATGTAAGAAGGTTTCGTTGAATTATGATTCCAAACTTTGGTTTGACTAAGAGAATTAGTCTCTCCCCAAAAACATGGAAGTTAATTCTACCTACCTACTGCAAGTTTACCTACTTATTGCAATTCCAGAAAAGAGGTAATGTCTCTGCAAGAGGCTGCTGCTTACAGTACGTTCTTGGAGAGGTAGCTAGCTGGCTTTGTACTACATTGTAGAGGCCAATTCTCTTGACTCGAACTCACGTTGTAGTGCTGGGGGCAGATAACACTTGCAATTGAGCCAGGTCACAACCTTGTGCAGCGCGCACGCCCTATTTAGTGATTTAGGGTTTCTATCACATGTTTCTATGCCTATTTAGTGAACTTTCTTAAAGGTATATAAATTCTGGTGATCCCAGGGAGAATCACGATCTTTCATCACAAGCATTCAGCATACAAAACAGATGTTGATTCTCACGAGCTTCATCTTTAGTAGTTTTTTTAATCTCTACTGCAGGTTGAGTGTATGATCTATGGAAATGAAAAACCTGACCCAGTTCTAGTTGAGAAGGCGAAGTCAATCCTCATGGTGTGTACTCTGTGTTTGTTCCTTACAAAGTCATAAAAGTGTTCAAATATGGAGTGTCACATTAATGTTAAAACTGCTGTGTGAACTTCTACTGTACTAGGAGCAGGAGGCAGCAATCCTAGAAGCGCTTGCAAAACTTGCCGATATGTCACATGGGGGTGAGTCAATTCTTTCTATCAGTTTTGCTTCCTTTTTCACTTACTTCGTAATGAAACTTGTGTGCAATTATTTACAATCTTCCAGATGATTCTCCCGAACAATTTTATTATCAGGACTCCCGGGAGGAGGTCCAGAGAGTCGGATGAGGGATGTCGATGCACAAGGACTTGTACAGTCAGGTTGATAACAGACTCAGACTCCACTGGCCGGCCCAGGCATAGATATCATACGGATAGCTCATCACAGCCTCACAGCCTCTCGGCACATCACCAAAGGAATGATCTGTGTAGTTTATCTCCGTGGCTTTAGTCTACTGTTTTTGGTAGGATATTGTTGTTGTAGGGTGGTAGCATTTGGGTTGCTGTACTGATCCGTAACTGATAGGAACTGCTAATTAGGTATTTTTGCTTACAAGAAAATGGAAACAGGTTTCAAGTTTTAATAAATTCTAGTAAACAAAAGAAAAACATGTTTGCCCTTGTTTTATAAAAATCTTATTCCCTCCTTTTATCTCTATCACCTCTGGCTAACTCCATCTCTTGCTACCATTACCGACAAACACCTCCAGCCACCCTTTGGCCGCCACTTCTACTGGCTAGCCTCCAGTTACCACTTCTGGCCATTCTAACAGCTTCCACCTTCAGCAACAGTTGTTGCTTGGCACCTTCCGCCATCATTGCTGCTGTCACATACTAACCATTAATTTTTTGACTTTTTCTACCTACTTTTACCACTCCAACCATCAGCAACCATCTTCGCCAACTCTCCCCACTTTTGGACAACTCAACCTTCACCACCATCGGCCACTATTGTCAAGTCACCTCCGAGTGCCGCTGATGCCAGCCACCGCCGCCAGTGCCGCTCACAGCCTCCGGCTACCACAGCCAGCCCCACATCGAACAACTATAGTTGGTGACTCCTTTTCTGCCGGCTGCCCCTCTAGTAATCTCTTGAAAACAAAATTTTAGTAAAATATGTTTGCCAAATTTATTTTTTAATACAAAAATGAATGAAAATATGTTTTATGTTTATGGTAAACTAAAAAGCAAGATATCTGATTAACTTAGTGACTGACTTCTACATATTGAAATGTTTCGATTGTAAAAATGCATTCGAAGAGCTAAGCCTATTAAAGAGCACAAGAGCATGCACGCAACAAGGTTTCTCAAAGAATACTTTTGCTACCTACATTTTTCTAGTTAATTGAGTCTAAATCTTAACCCCTGATTTGAATGTCTAAAAAATTTAATTTTTAAAATATTTTATCTTTTTAGAAAAAAGAAGAATAAGAAAAAAAATGTAATTTTTTTGGAATAATTTATTTAGGATGTTTTTTTTTTTGGTTAAAATATCTAATATGTTACTTTTTGTTGGTAACTTATAGTGTTTGGGATACTAACATAATTTTTATTTTTAAAAGTCGAGTTTACCAGATAAGGGGTACGACTAAGTATCCACTCCATAACTCGCAGGATTGAGGAAAATAATAATAGTTTTTATATTTTATAAAACTCTATTATGTTTTTTTTATTAATATTTGAGAGTTGATGAGGGTTGTTGATTATTTATTTATTTTTTATTCCATTACATTCTATTTGCTTAATATATAAACTAAACGAAAGCAGGTGATCTATTGATGTTATTATCTTTAGTCTTTTTATTTTTCTAATCATAATATCTGAAATAAAAAATAAAAAATTAGACTGTTTGTCGACTTAACTTTCAAAACTTAATTTTCAAATTGCTTTCTTATTATCTTTTCAAAGTGTTGTTTGGCAAGCCTACAATCTCTTTTGACAATTTTCATTTAGAATGACAATTTCTTTCCTATTAATAAATATTACAATTAATTTATAATGTTTTAAAAATAAATTTATTTTATATACAGTTTGTGAAATTTGGAAAAAAGTAGTCCTTGACGTTTTGTATAATTAAATCAATTTTAAAATACCGTTGGACAATTCTTTTGTCTCCCACGAATAAAGAACAAAACTGCTAACTATTTATAAAACAAATACATAATTTTTATTCACAATTTAAAATGAATAGTTGAAATTTAACTATATATATTGTTTAGTACACTCCAAATGAGTTCAAACTATTCATTTAAAATTATGAATAAATTTAACAGTAATTCTTATACTATATAATAGTACTGCATAAAAAAAGATATTGCACTGTTTATAAAAAAAGACATTGTAAATTCATCACCAGAAACAAAACTTATCTACCCAATTTGAATACACCCAAAATTTAAAAATAATAAACTATTTAAAATACTACCTAATTGGTACATTTCAAATGGGCAAGAATTCAAAAATCTAGAGAACTTGATCGGACAACGACGGCAGCCGTTAGAAAAAGTTGACGGCTATCGATGGCATATCATTTCTGAACCTCGGGTGGCGTAAATAGTAGAACACAGAGCCCAATACAAACGCCTTGAACGGCACTGTATAGAACGCCAGCGACCCCAATAGGCAGACCACCACGAATATTCCAGTAGCCCGTGGGTCTCTCCAACCGAACAACGCCTCTAACCGCTCACCTTGTACTGCCACGTCACCCAAAAGCGTTTGGGCCCTACCAGCTAGTACCCGCAGTCGGTCATACCTCATCTTGAGTTGGTCACCCGATCGTGTGGTTGGAAACCCATCAAACTCTTCTTCAAGCTCGTCGGGACTTACGACATCGACGTACAATAGTCCTGGGTCGATGGTGAGTGGGACCCGTTGGCGGTAACGAAATCTCAGCGCTACGATAAGGTAAGAGTACATGAGTACTGTGGGGAGGATTAGGTGCAGGCATAACACGATAGCCATTACTAACAAATAGACCAGAACCGTGGCGGGCGGGTGCACCCAGGTTTGGATCCTCTCGACCCAATTTGCAAATGTGACGACCTTCGACAAGCAACCCCACGACCCAAAACCAATTGACCTTGCTCTGCCTCATGCTCCACATGTACGCGCCCGAGTCCAGCATGAATTCAACCACCTCTTGACTCAGCGCCGGTTTGGACCGGGCTAGCCGAGTCGCTACGATCTGCATTGTAGTATGGCGCAGGATATCTTGTTGCGCCAGGCCCAAAGGGCACACGTAGTGCATTCTGGGCAGCATTGGGTTACCGTACGCCTAAATGAGACAAAGCTAGGAGGAGCACGTGAACCTCACGACAATCTCAAACTCCCCCATCTTTTTGGCCTCACTTGGAAGCAACGCTGTAAGAGAACATGAACCCGTGTACACCCGATTGGTCTCGAGCGTTGACAGCCGTACACGTACCTTTCCAATCCCCACATCCTTCCCTGGCTTCCTTGCTTCGTCGAGCTTGTACCTTCCGCTGTCAAATACCCCAATGGTGAGTACGGTGTAGGGATTGTATACGTCCCACACGTACTGCTCATTCCACCGTGGATTAAACTGATCGAGGATCATACGGATGTAAACCCACTTGGGCCCATATTTTGCTACAACATAAGCGTCTGTGGTCCCATGAGTGCCATCTTTGGTTTTTACAGGAAGCAAATTGGAGGCCCCACAGATACCCACTTCTAGCAACCCGATTGGTGATTTGGCGAGCTGTTTAGCGGCTGCCTGCACATCGCTGGTCACATGAGCAGCCTCGTCAAGCACGTGATACCCACCCTTCAAGCACGCTTGCACGTGAATTCTTCCAGCGTAGGGTCGGTTCTCATCACCGACCAGATTGTACCATTTTGATCCAGGCTCTGTTTTATCATCAATCCTTCTGTCGATGCTTGCCACATGGATTTTAGAATGGCCCACTGTGCATGCATTTGTTACATCTTCGACCGTTAGTACCAAAAACGGCTCGATTGCGATGAAGATGAGATCTTCATTCCAGGTGGGGTTAGAGGAAGAGTTGGATGAGCCAACCGATGTTCGGCACGTTTTGAAAAATTGCGCGCCGAGCTAAGCTTTAATGTACAGCTCCAGGTTTCTAACCTTAGGCTCGCTGCCCGAGCCTAGCTGTAGATCTTGGGTTTGGATGACTATTAGTCTCAAGTACCACAATGTCGGAGAAAGATAAACTTTGGCTCGGGTCTCCGGTACATACCTGCTAGAATCAGACTAAAATGCCTCTTGGAATGCCTCATTGGCTTGAGTTTCCATCCAAACAGCGAGCATGACGTCAGTTCCCGACGAATTCTCCTGCGAGGATTCTAGACTGTACCACTGCGGCGCAAGAGGACTGTCCGGCAAGACTCACTTTGGAACCTCCTGCAAATCAAACAACACGGTTTCCAAATACCTCTCGGTACTCATGTCTGTACCTTTCTTCTCAACCCAAACAGAAACTTCAAAGGAGGTAGAGTTCAAACCTTCCTTTTCAAATGCAAAGACTTGGTCCCAATATCTGTCTTTTTGGTTCTTGGTTCTAATACTGTGAGTGCCGATCACAAACTTGGTGTAGAAACTCGAATCAGCTTTTGGATTCGGTTGCTTGAACTTCACCACGCATACGAAGAGGAAAGGCATGCGATCGACGAGATCGTACGAGGTACGGCTCCGATCGCTGGCGACATACCTGAGTTCCGACTCGTTCAACCCAAGATTGGAGCGTTTCATGACTATTGCCTTCTCCTCATGTTGATTTGTCTCGTTTGAATTTACCGGTGGCGATGGTTGCGCCGCCGCAGGAGCCGCCTCAGGGTTTAGAATCTCCTCTTTCTTGGCTTCTTTCGCTAGCCTTTTCTCCTCCGCCGTAGACGACGGTGGAGGCTCAGATTCTATTCTTGGATTGCCGCCACCGTCGCCTCCAAAATCGGTGGATTCTCATTCACATACCAAACCTTAACGCCGATCTCTCCTTTAATCTGCGAGAAAACACTCACTTTTCTCTAGAGGATAGTAGACATGAGTCTTTTTCCCAGATTTTGTGAAAGTAGTTCCGGCGATCTTAACTTTACCAAGAAAAGTGTTTCTCTTTTCGGTCTTTTTGTCATTGTATAGATTGAGCTCAAGAAAATCCGCAGCCATTGAATCGACATCAAGAACCAAGAACTCAAGCTTTTCGTTCCATTCGGGGTTAAGGTCTCTGAACTTGGTTTTTGGTTCGTCGTCTCTGGCGTTCAAAATCAACAAGAACGTAAGCGCTCGCCGTTCCTTGCCCGTCCTTGGGCATTACATTTCTTGTATTGCAGATTTCAACAATAAGCTTTCAATTAAAAAACTCTGCCATTTTGCCTTTATGATTTTCTCACTCAAATCTAGGAGAGAGCGAGATATGGACGCAAGAAAGTAAGAGATTGATTTGATTTGCTACGAGTGCTCTGTTTTGTGATGAATGATGATGATGGATTCAAGAAAGTGAGAGATGGAGATGGAGAGGCAGCTTGCCTTTTATACGTTAGGAAGGAAGGAAGGAAGGAAGGAAGGAAGGAAGGGAGGGAGCGTATGCCAGATTAGATGAGATACAGTTTGGCCACGTGGCAATGCCTCAAGGTGCGAGATAATACTTGTATGGACATTGAATGGAAAGAGTTGCTAAATAACGAATTGTTGCCGAGTTGTCGACCGAGTTGTAGGGGTGCCAATTTGGCCGGACTCGGCTTGTCCGCTCCTGTTGTGGTTTGGGCGGGCTTAGCCCGGTTTGGGTCCGTCGAATTCTCATTAAATCTTCAGGTCGAGCTGGATTTTTTTGTTCGGGATCGGCTCAGGTCTTAGGGGTAGAGGGCTAGAGCTTGGGCTTCGGGCTCAGGTCTCGGACCTTGATTTTTTTTGTTTAATTTGTATTTTTATTACTTTTATAGTTATTTAATTTATAAATTTATAGTATAATGTTAGTTTAGTATTTTATTAGTGGTAGTTAATATATTAATTTAAAAATTATGAATTTAAAGTTTATTATATTATATAAGTATATAACTAATAATTTATTAGTTTATATATTATAAACTAATTTATTAAAATTATAATAATAAATTTTTAAGTTAAACTATAAATTAGTTATTAGTTTATTATATTATATAAATATAATTTTATTATTTTATTAGTTATTAAATTATAAACTATAATTTTATTATTTTATTAGTTAAATTGACTAGTTTATTAGTTATTAAACTAGTTTATCATAGTTGATATTATTATAAGTTTATAATGTATTATTACTAATTGACTAGTTAATTATTTAGTATAAGTTTATAACTTATTAGTTTATATTATATAAGTTTATATTTTATTTGTTTATAAGTTTACTATAAATTTATTATTAATTGATATGTTTATAATTTATATTATTATAAGTTTAACAATTAAATTTTGAAAATAAAATAAAATAAAATTTTTTAAAGAAATTAAAAAATTCAATTTTAATTTTGGGCGGACTCGAGCTCGGGCTTTTCGGCCCTGGGGCTCGGGCCGGTCTACAGGCCGGGGGGGAACCCCAAAGATAGGGGCTACGGGCTCAGACCTTGACAGGACAGGACCGGGCCCGCACAGTAACAGGTTCTGGGCAAGCCTCGGGCCGCCCACAGACCGTGGGCTTTTTTTACACCCTTACCGAATTGCTAAGTAACGAATTGTTGCTAAATACACACATTCAGCGCATGGATTAAAACTACTTATTTTCTGTGTTCCTAAACATATATAATTATTTAATTTTAATAATTTAAAAATAAAAAAAATATTAATAATTTGATAATAAATTAATTAACTACTTTGAAGGCACTCAATTAAAAAAATGTCTTTATTAATTTGTTAATTCATAAAGGTAAAAGGATAAAAAATAATAAAATTAAAAACGAAATTAATTTTTTATTGAATTAATAAAAGAAGAAGTAATGCCAATTAATATATTTTTTAATATTATAGATAAAGGAATATAAGAGATGAGAAAGAACAAAATAAAAGGACAAATTCGTATTATTTTAAAATTTAAATTATTGACACCTATATAAATATCACATCAAATTATTTTATTTTATTATATAGATTTGTTTTTGTATACAATATTTATAGATTTGTACTAATAAATGTTTTAAATAATAAAGAGAGTGCATTTAGAATTTTCCTAAAATGATAGAATTATGTGGAGAAAGTGAAACGGTTTTCATTTTTTTCTTGAATTTTCTTACCTTTTAGTTTGGATTTGTAAAATTTTTGGCCCCGCTAGTGATTGGGAGGAATTCTAAAACTATAGTTGTTTTAGTTAAAAATGGAAACTTTTTATTAAAAACAATAAAAATGTATTTTTTTTTAAAAAAAATTATGTTATTTGAACTTTTTTTAAGGAAAATTTTGAGTCTAGTTATTTTATTTTTTATTTTTTATAGAGTAATGCTAGATTTAGTCCAAGTACTTTTTTTAATAGATTAGGTGTCCCATCAAATTTAAAATTATTTTATTATATATAATATATTTCTATTAAAGATATTATCTCTTATAATTTGAAATTTTTCTAATTTTTTTAAAAAAATAACGTATTTATTAAATCAAGTAACCTCTCTATCTCTCTTTGGCGTATACTTCATTCAAACATCTTTCTCTCTCCCTCTCTCTCTCCCGTATTCCTTAAATCAAACATCTCTCTGTCTTTTTCTCTCTCTCTCTCTTGTTAAGCGAAACCACTGGCCGCCATAACACATACAAACGATACACAATTACATATAAATGATACATTTTCAAAACTATTTCTATATATGCATAAATCTGATATATTTTTAAATTCATAAATCATTAGTTTTGATATATGTTTCAACTCATCGCAACCAAATGTGACCACTGTTACATTTATTAATGGTTAGTAAAAATATTTTCATAAATAACATAAACCACCGATACATTTCAACTCTAGTTTATTACGCATATACTACTGATACATTTATTAGTATCAAGTATCTGTTGTAATATCTTCTTATAACATAGTTTTAAATTGATAAAATATATCAGTGATTTAGGAGAATTGTGTGCATTTAGCAATAATATGTAACTAATAATTGTATTAGTGTTCAACAAATAAGTATTTTTAAAATTGTTCAACATAGAATTTGCAACTGATAGAGGCGGTGGCGAATCAAAAATACCATGTTAAAGAGATGGTCGTGAATCAAATCTCATACAAATAAAAAGGAGAGAGAGAGACATATCTAAAAAGTCGATACCGTCAAGAAGCAGTGACGGTGACGAGAAGCAG
>JAOTRH010000010.1:3636471-3651551 GCA_034768845.1 Heliamphora exappendiculata | reverse complement strand
TATATATATTCTAATTTAAAATATTTTAAAAAAATTTCCAAAGCTAACGTATTTCTTGAAATAACCATTCCCTTTCTCTCTCTCTCTCTCTGTTCAATAAAAAATCAAAACAAAACATGATGCTAGAAAAATCACAACTGATACATAGATTTTTGCAAGAACACCCAACTGATACAAATTACAACTGTTATATTTATCACTTTAACATCAAACATTCAGTCCAGAACTCCCAACTGCTACAATTTACAACAAATACATTTATTACAAAGGTCACTATTCACTTTTCAAGTGATGCTTTTAGAATTTCATCACTTATGAAAACCATTACATAGACAGAGATTTTTACAAAAATACAGAACTGATACAACTTATAACCGATACATTTATCACTTCAAGCCAAACATTCAACCCAAAATATTTAACTGATACAATTTACAACAGATACATTTATTACAAGGTTACTACTCATTTTTTAAATGATACTTTTAGAATTTTATCATTTGTGAAAATTACAATTAAGAGGACTACTCACAAGGTCACTACTTAATAATCTCGATCTTATTTCTGAAAAAAAATCTCCCTCTCTCTCTCTCTCTCTCTCTCTCTCTTTCGTTCCATTTCGTCATTTTTGTTCTTGCCTTCGAGCGACTTTGTTTTCTCACCATTTCGCTTAGAAAATCTAACCCAAATCGTTCCATTCCGTTTGGCGGACATGGGTCTGGGTTTCTCGTTTTGAGTATTGCAGAAGAGCCAAAAACAGAGATGATTCATCAAAACTGAAGCCGACGTATCAAGGTAAATCCAGCGACGTAAAAGATGAAAATGATGAAAAAAACGATAACAAAAAAGAAATCGGAAGGTCGGCAGAACAGTCCCGTTCTGACAACAAAACAGGAAGGATCAAATTTGAGGGAGTCGAACATATGGGAAACACAAAGCAATCGATTTAGAAGATTGTAAAAAATTAATTTTTTGAATTTTAAAATTCCCTATTTTCAGATAAAATATTCCATCAAATCAGTTTTTATTTCAAGCAAAATCTGTTTCCACTAAATCAGTTTTCTAAGTTTCTATTTCAGTTTTCACCAAATCTTTGGGTAACATTTTAAAAAGAGGATTAATCTTAATTAGGGGCGTATTAGACGTAATATAACTATTTCAAATCTGATGGGACGAAATCTCTTAAAATAAATATTGTAAGACTAAATTTTTTTTGAATTCTAAAAAGAGAATTAATCTTTAAATTTTTCTATAAAAAAATTTAAAAGGTAAAAAAAAATTAAAATTAATAAAAGTTATAAAAGTAAAACAATTACCCATTTAGCCTTCATTTGGCTATCGACTTAAAAGTTGGCTTTTTGACTTTTGCATTAAAGCCCAAAAAACTAAAAATGCTCGTTTTTTAACTTCAAGCCTTTTTAGCCTATTTGTTTTTAGATTTTTTTGGTCTTTTTAGTTTTACCATTTTACATATAAAATTACACAAATTTCAACCAAAGAATCATACCCTAACTCATTTACGTTGAAAAGTAATAATAGAATTTCACAATAAGTTTATTTGACTCTTTTTTTATTGTTTAAAAGTTACTTTTTTTAACTAAATGAATTTTTTTGATTTTTTAATTTAAAAGATAAATAATTAATTTAAAATTAAATTATTAAACGAACTCTTAATGATAAAAATTATTAAAAGACAAAAAAATAAACCAAATGGGAAATTTTTATCCTATTCTGGATTGTATCCAAAAAAAGGTTTCTCTCTCTACGCTGAAAGGGTTTTTCTGGGTTTTCTTTACTTCTCTCTGTCATCTCTCTCTCTCTCTCTCTCTCTCTATGTTCATGGATGTATCTTGGAAGCACCGAATCTCATAATCAATAGAAAATGAGCGGTGGAGATGCGTCCGAGAAAAAGGATCCGGCCATCAAGCTCTTCGGGAAGACGATTCCCGTGCCGGAATCTCATATTTCGGCGAAACTCGAAGAGAAATCCTATGTGGGTCGCCACAAGTCTGAAGCTATGGTAAACCTTAATATACATATGTATGTGCGTATCCTTTACTTGGTTTTCTCTCCAAAATTAAAACGCAAGTAACCAGAACTACAAATGCATGATTTGCAAATCCTAATCATCCGTTTGGTTGCTAAGAATCTGCGAGAAGATGGAAATATGTTATGAACGAAACTCCTCAGCCCTCTCTCTTATCCTGAACTCCAATGCCTTTAGTTGTTTTCTTTTGGTTTCTGGGAAACCAAACGGACCATGAATTAGTTGTCTTTTTTATTAGTTTCCTGAAAATAATGTCACAGATATGTATTCGAAATTATCAGGCTTGACTAAACAAAACAAATAAGAAAAGAAAAGAAAATCAAATTTTCTTGCGTTTTCTTTTCTTTGGTTTGTAATCTTTGTATTTCCTTTTGCCTTGAGTTGAGTCCAATCTTGATTCTGAATGTGTTACTTCTTCCTTGCCTATTTTATATTGGAAAGGCTGAGGGAATTGTTCCTTGCTTTGATTGGTTTCAGAAAACAGAGAGAATAAATGGAAAAAATGAGAATAAATTGAATAGAAAGTGTCTTGTAATTTTCTTGTTGAGTTTAGTTCAGCGATTGGCGATTGCTAAAATTAGAACTTGACTCTGTCATTCTGTTTCTTCATGATTGTTGGGGGGAGGGGGAATTTGAGGAAATCCGTTTGGATTGGATGATTTGGGGAGAAAAAAAAAAAGAAATTCAAAGCTCTTCTTTCTAATCACTCGTTTGAGTTACTAAACATGAGAGAAATGAAGAGAAATGGGAAGAAATAAAAAGAGAGTTTTCACTTTTTGGATCTCTCCAACGTGGAGAGATTTGAAGAGAAAAACTTTAGAACACCAAAATGAACTTTCAAAAACAAACTCAAAGCATACTCATTATTAGGTTAAATTAATAAATAATATTAGACACTTTATTTTCTTTATGCTAACCAAATAAGATAGAAAACAAATACTTTGACTTGGTACTTAAATTTCAAGTCTACGTTTCACCCGTCTGGGAAATTTGGGACTAAATGATCTGTTTAGTTTTGCAATAGTCATAAGTAATGTAAATTTTTCTTCCCATTATGTTTCGTTTCTTTACCCCACCCCTTCTCTAATTCTTTCCTAATTTATCCTATTGAGTTACTTCATGTGATTTAAGGAATGACTACTGGTGCTTGTATTTTGATGTTTTAAGGGGTATTTTATTAGGTGACCAATATTGTAAATACTAGGTTGAAGAATCTTCATTTTCAATTTCAGGACATGTGCAGTGAAATAACAAAAACTGAAGCCGGGGATGTTTATCTGGAAGATTCTGGAAAGCAAAGTAGGTCTTCTGTTGCGAAGACTATTAAGGACGAGGACGACCAAATAATTCGAGACAGGGATGGGGGCCATGCTAATGTTAATCCAAACAAGGAACCAGCTGAAACTAGCAGCGTAGAAACCGATAAAGTTTTCAAGAAGCCAGACAAGGTCCTTGAATGTCCCCGGTGCAACAGTTTAGATACCAAATTCTGCTACTTCAATAACTACAATGTCCATCAGCCTAGACACTTTTGTAAGCATTGCCAAAGATATTGGACAGCCGGTGGAACGATGAGAAATGTTCCATTGGGTGCTGGAAGACGAAAGAACAAGCAGTTGGCTTCTCAATATCATCAACTATTGGTTTCCCCCGATGCAGTACCAACTACCAGAATTGACATCCCTGACTCCACCAATCAACAAATTATCTCTCGTGGTGAATCGAGGAGCACTTTGAGGCCTTTAACTAGCAGTGGAACTGTGCAAATTTTTGGTCCCGAAGAACCTTTGAGTGAAACTGTGGCAACCGTGCATCTCGCAGATCAGAAGGTTTACACTGGTGACTACAATTCCACCCGAGAGAAAAGAGAGGAGCCATCCTCGTGTGGCTCTTCAATTACATCTTCTGGAATACAGGAAAATAAGATACCTGAAAGAGTCAACGAACAAGATAGTTTGGATCAATCCTGTATCGATCTTAGTTGGTCAAAGTCGCTTCACCATTTTCCTGTTCCTCCATGGGTTTTCCCTTGGAATCAATTCTGGAACAGTGGAGCTTCCATGGTGGAAGCTCAGAGCTCCTCTGAGTTGGTTTCTGCACCAGATAATGGTAATCCTAAGTTTCAGTGGTGCTCCTCACCAATGCTTGCTTTTCCAGGATTTAGCACCCCGAGCATCCCCTTACAGTTTTTACCTATATCGTATTGGAATTGCTTCCCTGTTTGGACTGCAGGAACTAGGCATGCACAGATGGTGGGATCCGACAGTGGTGGGCTAAAGAGTTGTTCAGCCAATTCGTCACCAACCTTAGGCAAGCATTCTAGGGATGCAACTTTGATCGTTGATGAGAAGTCAGAGAAGTGTGTTTTGGCTCTCAAAAGACTCAGAAGTGATGACTCAGATGAGGCTTCTAAGAGTTCCCTATGGGCCACTTTAGGTTTTAACTCCAACTAGAATGGGATTGAATCAAGATGTGGTATTTTCAGACCTTACAATTCTAGTCATCGATCAGAGACCACTGATGTCTTAGAAGACAACCCTGCTGGTCTTTCTCGCTCCCATACAGTCCAATAGGGCACGTAATAAGAAACCGATTAGGTTTTTGTTGACCTTCTACATTCTTCCCAATGCACGTTTCTGGTACTACTAATAATTTGCCGGATGAAGAAATAAGATTTTGGCCTTTTTCTGCGGGGGTCGCTTCAGGAAATCAGGTTTATAATCTGATATTTATGGTAAACGTTTGGAAGCACTTCGATTCTGGGAAATTCAGAAGCTGCACCGCCTATCTACATATTATGGATTCATCTGTTTCGGTCTAGCAGCTGATGCTGTAAATAACAGAGAATGGCAAGTTAGGGTGCCTGCTTGTGGTACTTGGTCTATTTCAGCTTTGAGTTTTTATGCTAATATGTCTTGTGTATCTTTCAGCAAAGAAGAAAAAACTCCCCTAATTATTGTATGAATTTCAAGTGACTTAGTGTGAGATTCATTTACTAACAAATTTTGATTAGCCTATTGTCTATGAAATCCTGTTGTTTTTATTTGCTATGTATGTACACATTTGTGTCTACCTTGATATGCTTATGATAATTTGGAAGTTTTTGAGTTACAATTATGAAGTCATTAAGGTAAGAGACTTGGGAGGTTTGCTCTCTCTTAGGTCTTAAGTTTAAAATTTCTTAGATGCTATTAATTTTTTTGGGACTAGTCCATACGATACTTTGCATTGGTTTTAATTGATCCCCTACAAATAGACGATGAGATTGATCCTCTAGAGATTAGTCGAGGTGTGCATAAACTGTCCCGTGCACCCTGGATATATATATATATATATATATATATATATATAAAGGGATGATTAGTGAAAAGGTAAAATGTGATAGGTGAACCATGAAAAGAAGAAAACCTCAAGATTGAATAGTGTTTGAACATGAACATTAGTTTTAACATCCATAGCTCCTCATTTGGATATTAGTTCCAAGAATCGGAGGCAGATGTTCACAGAGAGTTCAAATTATCTACATCATCCGACTAGTTCCGGGTTTAAATCTTGGGCAATCCATTGTCATATCAAAATCATATGTATAGAAACAAATGGGTATTTAATTTTTGTTTTGCAGTTCACTTCATTCATTTACAAAAAAAATTGTGATAGATCCAAATATATATTAGTTGACATGGGCATATGAGTCATATACTGTTAGAATAACAAGTCTTCAATTTTCTATTTCTAATTTTAAAGATGAGACTTTCTTGCAATTCAGGTTGTGCATCATGCTGTAAGGAGAGGGTCCACTGATCAAGATAAACGAATATTCTTTAGCTTCAGTGATGTATCAGCAGAAGTTAAGTGGGATTGATGGAATTTATAATAGAAACTTCGTTGAATTCTGAACATTAAACAGTCTAATTAATCCATAACTTTGTAAATTGCATTTCTTTAATTTCTACAAAGAAATTTATAAAATATGGTGAAGCTAAACATAATTTTAATTACGCGGGTCTTTGCTGCAGCTTTTGTTTGTCGCTTATGGGTCAAAATAGCTTTAAAAAGTAAAACTAAATAGTTAATTTTGAAAAGCTTTATTTTGGTGCTTTTTAACTCTTCTTTTTAGTAATCAACTTTTAAAAACATAAAAGAGAATTTTATATTAAATGTGATGTATTTTTTTTTGTTTAGAAATTTTACATGTAATTGATAAGCTAGAATTACATTTGTTGAAGTCATTAGAAATATATAGTAGGAAAAGTAATTTTTGCGCACTCATTTTGAATTGTACTTCTTAGTTTTATCAAGTAAAGATACACAAGTGCACTTGTATTTTTAAAATTTTGTTCAATCAACTTAATAAAGACAGAAGAAAGCGTATTTATATAAAAAGAAAGTGTAAAAATCGTCTTCCTCTGTATACTAAAAATTTAACATGAATCATTATTTATTGAATAATACTGCTGAATAAAATTTTAACTATGCCACCGCCACCGGTTACAAATACCCACTATAACTACTAACACGGGATTTCCTGTCTAGTGCACTGGCCAAGTACTATTTGGAATTGGTTACAAATACCCACTATAACTACTAGCACAGTTGGGATCTCTTGTCCAATGCAATGGCCAAGTGAAGTTCTATTTGGAATAATAGGTTATTAGTTATTAACTTATGCTATGCACGGGATACAAAAATAATTATTAAATATAATATTTTAAAATTTTATAACACTTAAAATTGTATAATTTAATTAAATTTGTCATGTAAATAATTATTTTAATAAAATGCACAAGATAATCATAAATGATTGAAAAAATGTTATTAAAAAGAACTTTTAAATTTTTCTATCCTAATTTAAAAATTTATAATATGTGGTTCTTTTAAGTGTATAACTGTCACGCCTCAAACTCCGGGTTACGTGAAACACTCATAAACAACCAAACACAACACCTAACCCGAAAACATACTCTCAAAATAAACTATACATGCATTGTATATAAACGCCAAACGGCAACATTGTACGGCTCCAACGCCCGAAAAACATGTTATAACATACATGTAAAAAAAGCTAACAAAAAGGAAGACTACACTCTTTCGCCTTCCAGCACCTCCAGATCAACTAGCGTAACCGGTACTTGAAGAAAAGCAAATCCCATACTGTGAGCTAAAACTCAGCAGATTCTAAACAACATATGCAATATAAGCTAAACATGCTCGATAAACGAAGTGCAATTTTCGACTCTCTTTCAAGCCAATAAAACAATTTGAAAATCATTTTAGATCACGACTCACCAGAGCCAGAAAACCATTTTCATGTGCAAGGGAAAGCGATGATAAAAATCATTTTTCGACTTATCAGAGCCTTGAAAACGATTCTAATATTACGACTCCCGCAGGCCGTTAATACAATATTTTGACTCCCGTAGGCCGATAATATAGTTTTTAAAAAATTGGTCTATCTATCCCAAAATGCAACACATGCAATCCATGAATTTTCTTAGACTTTTACCGAAGGACCGTAGCCCCCTTCTAATGCATCTTCTCAAATTTTCACCGAAGGACCGCAACCCCGAAATACACCTTTACAGACTAGTACTGAAGGACTACCGCAGCCCCAATTGCATCTTCTCGGACTTTCTCCGAAGGACTACTGCAGCTTACCTCATACACCATCACACACACATACACACGTGCATCATCAACCAGGATTTACATCTACTGGATCACAGATTCATCTAATCCATTTCATACACATATGCAAACCTAAACCAGGATTTAAAGCATATAACTATGTATCAACACGACGTTCCACAAACCACGTCGCATGCCTATAAAACTCTAGGTTTTAAAGTATAAACCACATTACACATAACGATATCACCTTATGTAAACTACTTACATAATCCGTACATGAATAAACAGAGTTATAAATGTACAAACCAGTTGTAAAAGAACATAGCCACATATAACCTCACACCACGACGCCACTCGTCACGTAACCCAACATCCACTCACGGGACAATCTACGCGACCACCATTGGCCCAAACACTCCCAACACGGCCATCACTGACCCACGACGCCCACACGCGCCAACATGATCAACAAACTTACAAGGCAAAACCTAACTGAAGGCCAACACCAAACCCACAACCGTGGTTCTTACCAAAACCTCACATCTCCCGTGCATAACGATCATGTACACGACCGTGCCATAACACCCAAAACCTACCCATGCGCGTCAACCCAAGGACGACACCTAAACAAACATCCGAAATCACAACATGGATCCCCAAAACCACCACACGACCAACCGAACCCCAAAGGAATCCACAGGTATTTAAATTAAGTAATTCCCATAAATTAATCAATTGAATACTATAGGACACAAATTGAAAACCAAAACCCAACCACCAAACCACCAACAAAATAGCGCAGAATTCAGTCGACTGGACCCAACCCCCAATCGACTGAAAAACCTACTGGAAATGGCCAAAAAGCCCAGAAGCACTGTCTAGTCGACTGACCCTCGAAGTCCAGTCGACTGAACCCAAGAACACATGATCCAGTCAACTGAACTCATAGGTTCAATCGACTGAACCTAGCCCATAAACCGTTCTAAGCTACGGGTTCAACCTTCGAACCCCAAATCGAAGCCTCCAGACACTGATTCAACACCCACAAACATCTACACACCTAGGCTTAACACCAAGACCACCACAGAAACACCTGACACCCGATTCCATCCACGAAATCGCCGAAAAATAGATTTTAAGCCCAAAATTCAACTTTGAAACAAATGCAAATCTATAGCAATCTACCCGTTAAAAACACACGTTTACACACAGCACCCTTATACAGCAGTAGGGTCTAGAATTTTACCTCAGTGAGTTAAAAACTCGACGCCTCGAATCACGTGCAAAACTAAGCTTCGCTGGAATCAAAATCTGATCGGATAGTTGCATAGCCCACCGTGCCAAAAGCAAGGATCATCTGTTGGATCATTGAAAATCGAGCCCCGGGCCCTCGAGAACTTAGAGAGAAGGCAGAGACAAAACGAAATATTTACGGAAAAAGTTTTAAAAAATATCTTTATGAAAATATCTAATTCCAGATATTTATAAGCCTCTAAAATATTTTTTTTTGAAATTTTTCGAAAATTGCGCCACAATGGTCCACGACCCCCAGGAACCTACCCCGCATGCATATCTAAGCTTGATCATGCATTAAAAGTAATAAAAATATGGTTAAACAAAAATACGAAATGCGCGTCCGAAAATGCCAAAAAAGAAAACGGGTTAGGGTCTCATAACTCTACCTCCTTAAAGGAATTTCGCCCCCGAAAGTTGACACAAGGCCAAAATAACAAACCGTCGATCGCAACTGACACAGGCATACAAGATGGTCAGTCAAACCATTCCTAGGATATAGTCAACAAGGTCAGGCATCCTAAACAATGGCTAACTATCTCAAAAACTCAGGATCTACAACCCATCCCAACTTCACAATCTCACCAACCACTGCCTCAACACAGCACACCATCCACGATATCCATAACCAACCCTAAAAAGATGCAACAAGGAAACTGACCCAAAGCTTGTAAACTCAGAAAGTACCTCTGCTCGCTGAAGGCATATCAGCATCCTCCGGCACGACCGGTGCCCTAGATGAACCGCGAGCTGTAGGGGAATACACTCGGGGTAACCCCACTCTGTCCTGTCCGCCATAACTTGGCGTTGTCAGTTGCCGCACCGACTGAATTGATGTACTCCCACCTGCCACTAGGGAAGTCTGTATTGCGAAAGGCTGTTGTCGACCCTGCGCATACGAACCCACTGGTGTGTCCTCCCTGCTCGGCGCACTGCCTCTTTGGGGACAATTCCTAGGAATATGTCCAGACTGTCCACACTCATAGAAAACTGAAGGGTCCCTCCTCTATGGCTGCACTAGAGCCAAACTCTGGGATGGTCTCGACTGTAAACAATCTTCCATACAATGCCGCGGTTGTCTGCATTGATAACAGCTCAACTCCCGCTGCTCCGGCCTCCCAGACGAAGGCACAAATGGTGATGGTGCTGAAAACTGCTGTGGTCCAGATGGATAAAAGCTAAGACCAGAGGACTTTTGCCTCTTGCTGGAGCATTCACCTATCTGTACCTCCATCCCGCCCTGTGATGTCCTGGCCTCCCTGGAAGCTCGAGTCTCAGCCAAAGCATTCTCAACCCTCGCTGCTGCCTCCACTAGCTTTCTAAACACACGAAATCCCATCACAGCCACTCGCTCCTTGATCGCCGGCCTCAAGCCCCACTCGAACCTCATCGAAAGCAACTCATCTGTGCACTCCACCTCCGGTGCAAACTGAGACAAGCTCGTAAACCTGGCCTCGTACTGCATGATGTCCACAGTCCCTTGGGTAAGAGCATAGAACTCCTCCCTGCACAAGTCCCTCCTCGAAGCTGGATAATATCTCTCCAGAAAGACTCGTGTAAAAGTAGCCCATGTGGCCCCCATTGTAGTCCTGACATATCTCCACCACTTATGAGCATTACCTCTCAACTGAAAAGTGGCAAAGAAAACCCGCAACTCATCCTCCAATCTGCAATGTGTCCAGGATCCGAGTCATCAACTCCAACCACTCTGTCGCCATAAGAGGATCAAGATCTCCTGCAAAGGTAGGCAGATCCATGCGCCGAAACTCCCGCATCGCAGCTGTAATCCTCGCCTCAGGAACTGCCTCCCTCTCCCTAACAGGCTCACCCATAGCAACCAGCTGCTGGATAGAACCAACTAGCACGCGCAACAACTCCGTCGAGTCCATCGGTCCCTGGGGAGCATTAGCATCCCCAGCATCAGGGATAGGAACATCCTCTTGGCCAGCACGGCCATGGCCTCGACCACAGCCTCGCCCTATCCTCGTCGACATCACGTTTATATGAAAGTGAAACAACATATAAGATGTAGCGCATGGCAAGAACATAAACGCTAAACACTTAGCATGCTATCACATAGCCACATAGGTTCATGCTAGACAAACCCCACATACCGAGGAGAACCAACAAGAATGACATGTCAATCTGGATAACCTACTCAGATTTCCTCATAGAAATCACGTCAGTTAAACGCATTTCTAACTTGGCTCCTAAGTTTGTTAATCCAAACGCCCAAAGGCAGGACTAATCAATCCCACAGTTTAACCCCCATGCTCACATATACACACTGTCCACATACAACCCGCATGCTATCACGTTCATGTTATCAAAACATCTAAACACATGCCGTCAAGCACACGCAATCAACCTCACACAGTGATGTAACCTCTTCCCACGGCTCATAGGTATTCGAATCCAGAGTTCTGATACCAAGTTGTCACGCCCCAAACTCTGGGCCACGTGAAACACCCATAAACAACCAAACAAACACCCAGCCCGAGAATATACTCTCAAAATAAACCATACATGCATTGTATATAAACGTCAAATGGCAACATTACACGGCTCCAACGCCTAAAATACATGTTATAACGTACATGTAAAAAAAGTTAACAAAAAAGAAGACTATACTCTTCTGCCCTCCAGCACCTCTAGATCAACCAGCGTGACCGGTACCTGAAGAAAAGCAAATCTCACACCGTGTGCCAAAACTCAGCAGATTTTAAACAACACATGCAGTATAAGCTAAACATGCTCGATAAACGAAGTGCAGTTTTTGACTCTCTTTCAAGCCAATAAAATAATTTGAAAACCGTTTTAGATCACGACTCACCAGAGCTAGAAAACCATTTTCACATGCAAGGGAAAGCGAGGATAAAAATTATTTTTTGACTCATCAAAGCCTTGAAAATGATTCTAGTATTACGACTCCCGCAGGCTGTTAATACAGTATTTCGACTCCCGTAGGCCGATAATATAGTTTTTAGAAAATTGGTCTATCCTTCCCAAAATGCAACACATGCAATCTATGAATCTTCTCGGACTTTCACCGAAGGACCGCAGCCCCCATCTAATGCATCTTCTCAGAATTTCACCAAAAGACCGCAGTCCCCAAATACACCTTTACGGACTAGTACCGAAGGACTACCGCAGCTTCAATCGCATCTTCTCGGACTTTTACCGAATAACTACCGCAGTCCCAATCGCATCTTCTCGGATTTTCACCGAAGGACTACCGTAGCCCCAATCGCGTACACACCGGCTTTCGCAGCCTACCTCATACACCGTCACACACACACACACGTGCATTATCAACCAGGATTTACATCTACTGGATCACAGATTTATCTAATCCATTTCATACACATATGCAAACCTAAATCAGGATTTAAAGCATATAACCATGTATCAACACGACGTTCCACAAACCATGTCACATGCCTATAAAACTCTAAATTTTAAAGCATAAACCACGTTAGACATAATGATATCACCTTATGTAATCCACTTACATATTCCGTACATGAATAAACAGAGTTATAAATGTACAAACTAGTTATAAAATCACATAGCCACATATAACCTCACATCACGACGCCACTCGTCGCGTAATCCAACATCCACTCACGGGACAACCTACGCGCCCACCACTGGCCCAAACACTCCCAACACGGCCATCACTGACCCACGACGCCCACACGCACTAACACGATTAACAAACTTACAAGGCCCGACCTAACCGAAGGCCAACACCAAACCCACAACCGTGGTTCTCACCAAAACCTCACATCTCCCGTGCATAACCATCACGCACACGATAGTGCCATAATTCCCAAAACCTACCCATGCGCGTCAACCCAAGGACGGCATCTAAACAAACTTTCGAAATCACACACGGATCCCCAAAATCACCACACGACCAACCGAACTCCAAACGAATCCACAGGTATTTAAATCAAGTAATTCTCATAAATTAATCAATTGAATACCATAGGACACCAATTGAAAATCGAAACCCAACCACCAAACCACCAACAAAACAGCCCAGAATTGAGTCGACTGGACTCATCCCCCAGTCGGCTGAAAAACCACTGAAAACGGTCAAAAAGCCTAGAAGTACTGTCCAGTTGATTGACCCTTGAGGTCCAGTCGACTGAACAACACATGATCCAGTCGACTGAACTCATAGGTTCAGTCGATTGAACTCAACCCAAAAACCATTCTAAGCTACGGGTTTAACCTTTGAACCCCAAATCGAAGCCTCCAGACACCGATTTAACACCCACAAACATCTACACGCTTAGGCATAACACCAAGACCACCACAGAAACACCCGACACCCGATTCCATCCACGAAATTGCCGAAAATAGGTTTTAAGCCAAAAATCCAACTTTGAAACAAATGCAGATTTACAGCAATCTACCTTAAAAAACACACACGTTTACATACAGTACCCTTATACAGCAGTATGGTCTAGAATCCTACCTTGATGAGTTAAAAACTCAACACCTCTAACCACGTGCAAAACCAAGCTTCGCCAGAATCAAAATCTGATCGGATGTTGCGTAGCCCACCGTGCCAAAAGCAAGGATCCTCTGTTGGATCGTTGAAAATCGAGCCTTGGGCCCCCGAGAACTTAGAGAGAAGGTAGAGAAAAAATAAAAAACTTACTGGAGAAGTTTTGAAAAATATCTTCATGAAAATATCTAACTCCAAATATTTATAGGCCTCCAAAATATCTTTTTTCAAATTTTTTTGAAAATCGCGTCACGTCTCATGGCCACCGGAAACCTACCCCCATGCATATCTAAGTCTGATCATGCATCAAAAACAGTAAAAACTTGCTCAAACGAAAACACGAAACGGGCATCCGAAAACGCCGAAAAAAAAACGGTTCAGAGTCTTACAATAACCTTCTACGCATTAAACAAAATATTCTTAAATTTTAAAAATAAATTAAAATTTACACAAGTAAGACATTAAATCTTTTTAAATAGTTTTCCTTTTATGTTAATTGACTAAAACTATATATAAATTTTTTTTCTAAAATTTATAACATTATTTCAAGCTTTATAGATAATTTTCTCAGTAACATTGTAGATTATATATTAATAATTCCTTTAAATTTTTTTATTGCTTACAAACATTTAATCAACTGTTATCTCCAAATTACTTTAGATATTTTGAAATACAAATCATAATTTCTAAAAAAAACAACTCTTTATTATTTAAAAATAACTAAATCATATTTTTAAAAAAAATTAATTTCTATCACTTCACCACACTTTTTGGATAATTATCTCTCCTCCAACCTTGTTACACTTTCATAGGAAGAATTTTTTATAAGAGGCTATAAAAGAAAATTAATAAAAACAAATAAATGTCCACAATTTACAATGTACAGATTTTTTTATTTAGCTTTTTATGTGCCAAAATTTTATTATATAATTTTATAAAAAAATAAAAAAATTAAATAATTTAATCTAACACCGAGTTAAAAAAATATACATATGAGAATTTTAATTAAAATGAGTTAAAAGTTATTTCTAAGTGTGACGATCATAAATAAGAATAACACTAAAATTTGATTACTTAAAATTTTTAAATTTAATAATTTTGAATAATAGTAAAAGTTGAAATATAAAGTTATGTTTTTCAAAGTGTTTTCAAGGAACAATAATAAACTTATATTGTACTTAAAACTAACCGTCAAAATATTTAAATTTATTTTGGTAAAAATGCTTATACTAATATTTTTTTTATTACTTATCAAAATGGTATCTATATTTTTAATTTAATTAATTCAACAAAAAAAATGATTCTACAATAGAGTTTATACAAAAATAATTATATTCAAAGATCATGTTTGTTTTGGCAGACTAATAGTTCCCTCGGATTATTAGTACGGAATATAATCTAATACCGCGTTTGTTAAGTTTTCGGACTAATAGTCCGAACGGACTAATCCGGACTATTAGTATGCCAAATGGGGATAATTAGTGAGGGGGAGAGGTGTGAGATTAGGAAGGATTGAATTAAAAAGTAAATTTAAAATTTTTTAAAAATAATAAAAAATATTAAAATATTAAAATAAATAATATAAAATTTAAC
>JAOTRH010000010.1:3624050-3636371 GCA_034768845.1 Heliamphora exappendiculata | reverse complement strand
GTGACGCCGGTGAAATCCCTACAACACCCTCGGTAGGCGGCGAATCATTCTTAAGGAAACTGCGATTGCAAGACTCGATTTGCAAATTCTTTTTTATTATTCCTGTTATTTTATTCTCTGTAAATTTCAGATTTATGTAATTTGTTGAAAACTTAATAAAGATATTTTCTGGATCCCCGAGCAAGTATTTTATGTCGGCATTGGAAATTCTCCCAACAGAATAAAAAGGGAAAAAACTAATTTTTACCCAATTAATCAATTTTAAAAAAAAAATTGACTGAAAAACTAATTTGCTAAATAATTTATTTTAAATTTAATTTAATTTTTATGCTAAAAATATAAAAATAATAATAAAAAGTTCACATAACGCCAATCAACCTATCTTAAAACAAAAGCCTAAATCGAATCCAAACAAAAGGCAATAGTACATGCAATTCACTTTTGTAACAACTCCAATAGTACTATAACGTATAAACCCCCTCCCCCCTGCCTGCACATACAAAAACACACGCAAAAAAGGTCGCCTGAAAGCAGCTACAACCAGCGCTCATTCATGCATCAGGTGCTACTCCACTACTAGTCCCACAATGCTCTAATTAATTTCAAGTACATAAAAACCCAATAATTAAACCTCACACACACATATACATATACATATATAGAGAGAGAAAAAAAAAGAAAGTATATATATATATATATATATATATATATATGAGTATTAGTGCTGCTACGTTAACCTTAATCCTATTTGGTGCTCAAATTTTATTTTTATAGAATTTAATATTTTCAGAAGATGGGTTCTATAAGTTTTCTAGAGCATTTTGGCTGCCAAATCAAAGGAATTAGGGGTAGAAACTAGATTTTGAGGTAAGCAATACGTCTCAGTATATGTTTGGTCTAAATAATTAAATTTGGAGTTTTTTATATTATTTTTTATTCTTTTTTATTTTATTGGTTAATTGAAAAAAATAATATTTTTTTATTTTTACATAATTCGATTCAAACACGTATGGTGTGTCTCACCGCTAGCATATATATACGAGGAGAGTAAATGCATCTTCACTTTGAAACAATGGTAAAAAAAGCACACCCAAACACCAATCACCAATGTCACCATTTGAAAAGTCATGAAACATGATGGGCAGATTCATTGATTAGTCACAGTCTAAGAGTGAACTTTTGTTTTGTCTGACCTCCAAATACATAAAACACAACATCACTACTGATGAGAATAACAAAGTGAAGATTGAAAAGAGCACCAAAACAGGTGACTTGTAGAATTACTCTGAAACCCCCCACCATTTGCCATAACTACTCATTAAGGTGAGCTAAGCCTCTCTCTCTCTCTCTCAGTTTTTTAAACTTTTGTAACTGATATAGTTTTCCTTTTATGGAACTTACTGTACAAGAAAGGCTGTAGAATGACCTATCTCCTGCAAAAACCAACTTTTTTCCAGCATTTTCACAGACCCAAATGGAGAAAACTTCATTAATGGCTGCCTCAACTTCTTCTTTTCTTTCCCTTTTCTTTTCTGCTACTCTCCTTTGAGTGTGATACACTCTCTCTACTAATAGGGATAAGCTCCTCTCCATTTCTTACTGTCCATTTTGTTCATTTTCAAGGTAAATGAGGTCCACCTCAATCATATTTTAACAATCAAAATTGTACATTTTGTAATTCTCATTGGGTAAATTGGCTACCTAAAAAATTAAATTCATTCAATATCATTTAAGTACTAAATAAATATTTTAAAAAATGAGCAAAAAGCATTGTTCATTTTTTTTAAAAACAAATATAATTTTTTTAAATACTTATCAATATTTGATAAATTTAAATTTAATTTTTTATATAAATAATTTACCCACATCTCTATAAATCATCAAAACATGACTAAAGTTAACCACATGCACCTAAAATTATAGAGAAATAGACGACAAAAAAGACAGAGAGAGAGAGAAGAGAGAGATATTTTTAGAGAACAAAAAGTAGAGCGAGCTTAATCCCTCTAGGCTCTAGTAGAACTCCCAAAACCCACTATCTTAACTGGCTCCTACTCCGAGGAAATCAATGAAGGCCATTTTGTTCTCCACATTCCCACTCTCATTTTCCCCAAACTTGTAGAGATTGGTCTTGTTGTAGGCACCTGACTCGGCTCCTGAGACTTCTGAGTATGAATCTGAGTTATTATTAGCCGATTGGTCCCTAACCCTTCTCACAATCCCACCACCATACATCAAATTACCACCAGAAGTACAAAACTGCTCAACACCCACATTTCCCATTGCCAATACTTTATCTTCTCCGGACGAACCTTCAATATTCAAAAAAAGAAAAAGAAATTATAAAAAAATACATTAACATCTGTTAATAAAACAATCAAAGTTTTTTTTTTTCTTTTTAAGAGAGAGAAAGATGAAGAAGAAGAAAGTAATCATACCCATCTGCAGCCGATGAGCGTGGTGGTGACGATGAACTGGACTAAACATAGAGATAAAACCAGGTGGCACTTTTGTTAAAGAGGGAGTGAGGGAGAGGTCAGTGCAGGTGGAGGCAGATTCATCAATGTTGGTGGTGGAGATGGTGGTTGATTCACTGCATGCATTGGTGTGGTGGTTTTCCACGTCAGCAGCATAGCCCTTGGGGTGGAGGGTAGTGGCCAGATGAGAAGAAGAGGGCGGCGACGACGGCTGTTGCGGCGGCGGCGGCGGCTTCCTCCTCCTGTAGACACTGCTCTGCTCTCTGTGCCTCCTGGCCATGATCACATGCCAATGGTTCTTCACCGCATTATCTGTCCTTCCGGGGAAGAGCCTCGCGATCATGGCCCATTTGTTCCCGTACATTCTGTGCGCCGCTAAGAGCCTTTCCTCTTCTTCCTCACTGAATGCCCTCCTGTTGATCCTTGGATCTAGCTGGTTGAACCATCTTAATCTGCAACTCTTTCCTACAATTACAAACAAACCTTAACAAAGATGAAAGAGAAAATTCATGTGGTGGTTTTCTTACGACCCAAACAGGGAGAGAGAAAATGCATTTGTGGGTGGACATTCCATCATTGGGTTAATGGATTACCTGATCTCCCTTCAAGTTTCTCAGCAATCAAGTTCCAGTTTTGAGGACCATATTGGGCGACTAGCTCTTTGAGCTTAGCGTCTTCGTGAGGTCTCCAATGTCCTCTGGCACAGAGCTTGATGTGCCCAAATTTCTTTTCACTCTCTTCATCCTCACCTCGGTCCAAAGCAAGCCCCTTTCTCTCTAACCCAAAACCAATATCACTACCATCGTCGTCTGTCCAGCTTGTGGCCCTTCCTTCCTCCATTGGAGGAAAACTCCAAAGTTTCTTGTGCTGTTCCTCCGATGGAGCACTCAGAATCTGATACATCATTTCAGGACGACCTTTTCTCTCTCCAAGATAGTTCATGGAGAGAGAAAGTTGGCTGAGGGAAGGAGGGATCTCGAAGTTGATATCCGCGAACCCATAGAGATGATCGCCATTATTAATATTCATGCGGTGTTGCGGACTCATTTTTTAACTGAGAACCCAGATGAACTGAAAAGAGAAAAGGTGAGAAAATGAAGGGGTACAAAGGAAAGACTACCAGAAAAGAAAACCAACTGGCTTCTTCTCTTTCTGATTCCTCTTACAGAGAAAGGGTATGATTGGCCGATGAGAAAATCAGAAGGAAAAAAAAAGTAAAGCTAAGACTTCATGTTAGTTTCCTGTGATTTTCTGCAACCCTTGGAAGATTTTGCTTCAAAGAGAAGGAATGGTGAATGGTGAATGGGGAATGGTGAGAGAAATAGGATGGGAAAAGGAGGGAAAAAGGAGTGATTATCAAGGTGGAGGGATTACTGTGGAAAAGGGAATCGAAACGAAACAATTAATAACGTTTTAAAGGACAGGGAACAGGAAAGAGAACGGGTTTTACTGTAGAAGAGAGAGAGAGAGAGCAAAAAAAAAAAAGAACAAAAAGAAGTGACGAACCCACACGATTCTCTCGCTCACTCTCTCTCTCTCTCTCTCTCTCTCTCTCTCTAACGAAAAAATATTCATAAGTTTAGAACTCTCTTCCATCTGATGTCAGGTCCTTATTTTGAGACTGATATCTCTATACCGCTGTCTCTCTGTCTTCTTTGGTGAATTATTGAGTACTACCCTGTTCTTATTTAATAATATAATAATGAATATATTAACTAAAACAATAAATATTATTGCTTTTACGGGCTGAGAGTAAAAGATAAATAGAGCTTGTCCCGGTTTGGACTAAATCTTGAATTTTTTTTGAAAATAAATTTAAAATATATAAATTTTAATTAAAAAATAAAAAAATAAAAAATAAAAATAAATAATATAAAATTTAATTTATATACTTTTTTATATTTTTTTATATTTTAATTAAGATATTTTTAAATTTTAAACTTATCTCAATAAAAAATATTAAAAAAATATATATAATTATTTAACTAAATAATAAAAAAATTTACGAACAATAAAAATAAACAAATTAAGAATTATCCCAAATAGGACCGCTAGCTTTTCACACCAAGTTTGTTAATGTTTATATTTATTTTTATTTTATAAATTTTATAAATGGTATTAAAATATTTTTTAATAAATGTTTTTATTTTTAAAAAATAAATAATTTTAAAATTTTATTAAACTTTTATAAATAAAATATATATATTTTAACTTATTTTATAAATATTTTTTTTCATAACCGTTGACTGCCATCTTCAACTACTATCATTCTCGGCATATCGTCATCTATATACACTACCACTCATAGTCGTCATCTACCGCTATTATTTTTAAAAAATTTACCCATCTTCTATTACTATTTGTGATTGTTAATTATTATTTTTATCAATTCTATCTCATCACTATATTGGGTCACCTTTAAATATCACCGTCTATTATAGGACGGCTCTCCTTCCATTAGTAGCACTTTTTGACTATTATTTTTATTATTTTTAAAAATAACTAATTTTTTATTTATTACAAATAAAAAATAAAAATTATGAATGTTACCGACTGAAACTAAAAAGTCGAGATATTTAATAGTATGTATTAACATAGTTAATTTAATATAAATATTGTACTAAAAATTTTATATAATATTTTAAGAATACTTACTAATTTTTTTTCTCTTTATAAAGGAAAAATATTTGCTGCACTGTACAGCAAATTAGCATTACATCTAAGCCATACACTAGATTTCAACCTCATAATTATGCGAATTTTATTAAAAGAGTTTATAGAAAACTTTATTTTCAAATAATAATTTATTGGTTTATTGTTATTTTGTATTTAGTAAAATTTTTCAATATTTAATCAAGATTTTTAAAATTTTCAAAATCCAATTTAGTAAGTTTTTGTAATATTTAATCCAAAATTTTAAAATTTTCAAAATCCTCTCTTTGTGACAAACCAAAAAATAAAATAAATGAAAAAACAATAATAAGCTAAGTTTAGCTAATAAATAAAAATAAAAATTCTTATTTTTTTAAATGTTTTTTTATTTTTAGCAAACTTTCTTTTACATTTGTTGTAATAAGTGTTACTTTCTTAATTTCAATAAATAAAAAAATTTACATGAAACAAAAAAGTTAACTTTATAGGTTTTTTTATTTTTTCATAGCTTTTTTTAGTAAAAAACTAACTTTATATATATATATATATATATTTATCTTTAGTAAAGTTTTAAAAAAAATTTCTCAAGTAAATATCTTGTCGGGAAAAATTAAAAAAATTAAAATTAAAATTAAAATAAAAAAATGTTCAAAAAAAAAAACACCAAAAATGTTTTGGTTAAAAATTACTCTTTCAGTTCTGTTATTGAGTCAAATCAAAAAAATAAAAATATGCTAAATATTTGTAAAACTCAAAACTAACTAAGGCCTATGTTAACCATGCAGCATCGAAAAGCGGTCTTTTAAAAAATAATATAATAATAATAATAATAAAAAAAAGAAAATATGTGTGCATGCAAGTGGAGAAGCGCTCGTGTGGGTTTAAGGACTTAAAGGGTCCTTCGCCTAAGGGAGAGACCCAAAAAGCAAAACAAAATCAAATCCTGTGGCCCCAAATACCAAAATAAAACCAGAATCTGTTTGTCTGTTTGCGAACCTGTTTCTTCTCATTTCTTCACTTTTTCAAAAGGCTAACAATTAACAAAGTTGAGAATCATAAAACACAGCTCTGGGCCCAGCACCAACAACAATCACCGCCCCCCACTCTCTATCAATTCAATTAGTTACAATTTAACCGTGGCCTCATTACAAATTGAACTTATTCATTTTTTAAATAAAAAAATTTTTAGTTTTGTTTTTTTTTTAATTTATAAAATTAAAAAAGTTCAAATTAAAATAAGAAAGTTCATCATTTAGTAATTTAATTCTTTTAGCTAACAAACAAGATAGATTATTTAATAATTTCGTTTCTTGATATTTCAAAATTTTTTTTGTATTAAGACAATAATATTATCAGTTTATTATGATGTATTAAAAATGTCATGGAAAATGTAAAGAAAGGGCAATGTACCTTTTATTGTGATGTGAATCAGGTGATATATATATATATATATATATATTGGAATCAATATGATAAAAAAAATAAAAAATAAATAAATAAACAAGTTAGTTTTTTATTTGTCATTTATTCATAAATTAAACGATTCTGTTTAATTTTTATTTTTTAACTAAAAACCAAAATTGTCAATTCGGACATGTGTGTCTTTGGGCTTTGTTCAATTGGCAGAAAAAAGAAAAATAAAAGTAAAAAATAATGGAGCATGTTTAGTTGTCTAGAAAAATATATGTGAATCTCAAGATATATAATAGTTTTCTTGCATACAATGTTTTTTTACTAACTAAATTTTGTAAATTTTATAAAATTATGTATCATGAATAACACTTGGTGATGATTAAACAAATGCGAGAAGCAATAGTTGAACCAGTGACAATGAAGAATGATATTTTTTTTCACTTTATTTAAAATAGAAACAGAGAAATACTTAAAAATCTACAATTAAAAATATCTTATTTTAAAAAAGAAAAGACACTTTTGCTCATAAAATTAGCTTTAATTCTTGATTTTAAACTAAGTAAATAAAAAGCTTCGTTGGTTAAAGGATGGTTTTTAACCACCAGCACAGACATAATATGTGATTTTTTATTATTAAAGTTCTTACAATATTAAACAGAAATCTAAAAGATGATTTTTATTACAAGTTTAAAATCAAATAAACATAAATTAATGTGCGCGTTGTAAACTTAATAATACAATCAGAACCAATTAAATTGGTTCAAACCTGATAATCCTGAACAAAGTTACGAACCGAACTCTTCATCACTGAACTCACTAGATATTGCACATGATGTTCTCAAACTCCTGCCAGATAAAGAATACTATTAGTGCTTTTCAGCATGATTTGACCGAAAAACACTCAAACGTTTAAGTTAGAGTTCTGTATGAGAGGTTTCTAATCAAGAACTGGGTTGGAATTGCGTAGTTAGAGGCATAGAGCGCCTCTCTTTATATAGGGGTTGAAATCGGAGAGGTTGAGTCCTCTTGGGACTCTGCCTCTTGTCCCTTATTCCTGAGTTATCAGGAATTTTTTCTTATCATTTAGTAATTTTGTTTGTCTTAAGAAATTTTTACCTTATCTCCCGAACTGTTGTAACAGGAATGGAGTTTTCTTGATTTATCTTTTAACCTAGGGCTTATTGAGTTAAGACTGGCTGTAATATGAGCTTCTTTTTTTGGGGTGGTCCAACTCATCGTGGGCTAGCTCTTTAAAGCAAAATGAGACACATTTGCTTTGAGCTAGACTCGGTGTCTATAATTTTATTTACCCCCAATTAATAGCCCTAAATTAAATTTCTGAATTGGCCAATGGGTGAACTCATTCTGTTGTGACATTATCCTCGATTTTATTCTAACCCAATCCAGTGAGTTATCATTAGCATGACCTTTTATTTATTTTTTTAAACTTATTTCTTTCTCGGTGTTTACTAGGTTTTGTTATTATGTTCTTATGGTGGATTGGAAATTCAAGTTAATTATTAGATAAACGATTAGGGATTCAGTCTAATTTCATTGTTATTAATAAAATTTAATTACTATTTACTAGCATAACTTAAAACACTATTAATACTCTTTCTCCCCCTTTATTTTCTCTCCCCCTTTTTCTTATTTTGATGGATAGTATATTTGTGGAAAGTGACTAGCTTAGAATAGAGATGACTTGTGGAAAATGTATTAGAAAAAGTAACTGGATTAGAGCAATATTTTGGGTGTTTGGCAAAATTACGCTTAATAGTTTTTAATTTTTGGTATTAATTTTAGTTATAAGTTATATAATTTTTAAAATACTTACAACTTTTGTTACAATTAATTATAACTACTTTTTGTTTATTTCAGCTACAAATAATAATTTTTAGGAGCTTTTAGCTAAAAGTTCAAAAAAATAAATTTTAACGCGCAAAGTCTACTAACAAAATTTTTAACGCACAAAGTTTAATTGGCTACAATACAGATAAATTTAAAACAAACAGATAAATTTATATGTAATGTATACAGATAAATTTATCTGTCGTCTTATTTTATGTAAGACAGATAAATTTATCTGTATTCTTTCTACAGATAATACAGATAAATTTATCTGTATAAAAAATATCGTGTTTTTTTAAAACATATATAAAGCACACAGATAAATTTATCTGTATAAATAGCACGTGCATTTTTAAAACATATATAAAGTACATAGATAAATTTATCTGTATATTTATTTATGCAAAACAGATAAATTTAACGTGTACCTTTTCAAAATGCGTATAAAATATATAGATAAATCTATTTGTATGTTTATTTATACAAGATTGATATATTTATCTATGTGCTTTATACATGTTTTGAAGATGTATAAATAAATTTATCTGTTTTAGAGTTCAATTGGATCTCGCGCATTAAAATTGGATCTCGCGCGTTAATTTTTTTTATGGTAAATATAAAACAAAATTTCTATTACTTTTATGATTTAAGATTATTATTTCGTAATTTTTATCAAATATTCATAATTTTTATTATATGTTATAATTTATAAATTATTAGTTTTAATAATATCAAATACCACTATTAAAAGTAGCATTAAAAAAATGTCCCATCTATATGTTTAGAATAAAAAAAATTAAAATGATTATTTTCTACGTAAGCATTTTTCAAATGTATTATGATCCGATAGGATTAAAAACTTGGGGCATTAATAAAAGATTGACGACATACATTTAAGGCTCTTTTGTGTGGGTGTCCTATGCATAAGAATTTTTCAAAAATTAGTTCCATAGCTAATTTTTTTAAAATTGCATATGTTCTATTCTTCTTTATGTTTGCTATTATTTAAACTAATAATTTATAAATTATAGTTTGTAATAGAAATTGTGAATATTTAATAAAAATTATAGTTTATAACTAAAACAGATAAAAAAATAATTATCGCTTGCAGCAAAATTATAAGTGTTTAAAAATTTTGTTTAAAAATAATTATTTCCTACGTAAGCATTTTTCAAAAGTATTATGATCCGATAGGATTAAGAACTTGGGACATTAATAAAAGATTGACGACATATATTTGAGGCTTTTTTTTTGTGTGGGTGTCCTATGCATAAGAATATTTCAAAAATTTGTTCCATAGCTAGTTTTTTTAAAATTGCAGATGTTCTATTCTACTTGATTTTTGATATTACTGAAACATTGTAAAAAAATTATGAGTATTTAATAAAAATTATAATTTATAATTAACATAGAAAAAAAAATAATTATAATTTATAATAGAAATTGTACCTATTTAAAAAAAATATAACTTACAAATAAAATCAATAACAAGAAGTTAAAAACTATTATAAATAACTTGGCCAAATATCCTGTGTCTATTCATAACAACATTAGAAACCTATTAAGTTACACATTCTATAATTACACAACAATATCTCATAAATAGAGCTTCCAAATCTATGAAGTTTGGTAGCAAAATTAGAAAAAATCTCAGGTCTCTCTACCTGACTTATTTTTTCCTTCATCTTCCTCAGACAAACAATATAACCAATTACAATATATTTGTTATATCTTTAATTATCTATGTATAAAAGGTTTTTTAAGTTAACATTGCAATTCACTGTATGTTATTTTATTGTAATATTATAGTTGCTACAATGGCCCCATTTGAGCTAAATTTTATAAATTTAGCTTATTTTTGTTTTTTTTATTTTTTAATTAAGTTTCTTTTTTTTTTACTTTTTTGAATTAACTCGATGAGAAAAATAAAAAAAATAAAATATTTTCATCAAAAGATAAAAAAAATTTATTAATGACGAAAAGAAGCAATATATAATTTGGTTTATTAGCTTATTTTAACTTACTTTCATATTTTTAAAATTTTGATAAAAAAAAATTATTTTTTCGGATCGTCTCAATGAGAGAAATCAAAAGGTATAATAAGTCGATTAAATGATGAAAAAAATTCACTAAAATAAAAATAAATAAAATTAAATAAGTAAATAAATAAATATCCCAAACAGGGACTATGGTTGTAATCTTTATTAGATGATGCCATCATATGACGATAAAATGTTCCCAATACAATATGTGTATTGTTGAGTTTATCAAATTTAATATTCTTCCCATCTCCATTACAGATTGTTTAAATCTTAAATTTCTCCGTTATGTAAAAACTGAGAAATGTTCTGATTTAGTAAACTTTCTTTTTATAAAATTAAAAAATAGAATATATATATATATATATGGGATAATTACACTTACCTCCTCTGAGATTTAAGCTTATTACAAGAACCTCCCATGTGGTCCCTTAAATTATACTGCCCCATTCTGATTTGTTTTTATATTTCACTTTAACCCTTCAGTTAATTAACTGTTAGTTAACTGAACGAAAATTAATTTTACTCTTAAATAATTTTTTATTTTATTTACCCTCCCTTTTTTTCTCTCTCTCTCTCTCACACACACACAAACAAAAGCAAAACCCACCCATATCAATTGATTTACCGAAGTAAACGTTGATTGGGACAATTGAGTTGCGTTATTGGATATAAATTCCCAAGCAACGTTTGACATTTGAGCATAGCTTCATTGATTAACGGTTGCGTTTTGCATAATTCATCTAATTTACCTTGAGTATCATAATAAGTAACATAATAATTTTTATATAATACTTCAATCACTTTATAATTCTTTTCGAATACTGACCACATATTACCGGTTAAACGTCCATCGATATATTTTTCAAGTTCTGGCAGAATAAGTTCATGATGTAATTGATAAATCTGTTGAATATTTCCAAGCAATGATTTGTAAGTATTATTAAATGTTAAAATAAGATTTTCATCTTTTGTATCACATGTATTTTTCACTTCACTGGACATTTTAACAGCAAGAACGTAGAGAATTTTCACATAGGTTATTTCAGTAGCATGGACTTCTTCGATACATTTACGTAGTTTGATTCGCTAGAAGATACGAATGATAAGAAGAAAGGAGCTTGTTGAAGGACATACTCGTTCACTAACGGGATCAACTTCTTCTTCGTCGGTAAATGATGCATCTGAAGAGTTCGAGCGACTTAAATTTGGGTTCGATGAAAGACTGGAATCACCTGTTGCCATATCAGTTACTTCAATGGAAGGAAGTGATTGTGAATCGTGTATTTGAGACTTAATATATTTCTCTGGACTATGCCCTAAACTGAGCGGAGTTTGAATTGGAATGGATAATGAACTAGGCATTGCTAATTTTCTTGGTGTCGTTTTTTGGTTGTTTGAAAAACTCACGTATCTATAATGAAATGAAAATGATTATTTAATACTAACCAGAGAACATATTCGAATGTATCCACATGCAAGGAGAGTTTATACAAGGAAGTACGAAAGAAAAGAGAACGATCAAATTTCAATCAGTAGTTAGTGACGAGTAAACATAAGGATCGAATTATATTCAAACAGACGTGAAATCGATCATACTATCATTGAAATCTACTTTCATGTGGATACAGTCGAATGCGTATATTCTTACCGATTGAACGGATATTGGTCGATCATCAATTACATTATCGAATACTATTTTAGGTTCGCCGGGAGTATTGGGTAATGGTGATGGTGTTGGCGACGGTGTCTCGATTTCATCAACAGAATGCCGTGGATTGTGCGATAATCGTATCTGAGGAACAGTTACTTTTGATCTCATGGTTAGTTCTTCTGGTGCTGGTGGTGGTGATATAGATCTAGCTTTTGGGAGTGGTACCGGTGGTTTACCG
>JAOTRH010000010.1:3582875-3617181 GCA_034768845.1 Heliamphora exappendiculata | reverse complement strand
TAATTAAAATTGTTCAGTAAAACTAGACTTACTAGTATAAAATTTAGGAAAAATATTAAATCATGTCTCAAAAGTAATCAAAATACATCAAAAAACATTTTAAATTTTAATAAATATAGTTTTAGAAAAAAACATGCATATCAATTTATTTTCATTGATATGTGCAAAATAAAAAAAAATTCATGGCTCTGGTAACCGTTACCGTTATGTTACGGCTGTTACACTCTGAAATCGCGTCATTGCTACCGTTGCTGTTATGGCAACCGCTACCGCTATTTGAAACCACGTTTCCAATATTCTTATTCATCGTCATATCTGCTTAACGTGAGTACACTCTAGAGTCTGGAATAGAAGAGTTCATATAACATTGTTTTTAGGTTTCATGGTTTTGTTTTTCTTTTTCTCTTTTGATGGAAGCATAAGTCTCCTTTTTATGTTTTTATATATGTGGATAGATATGTGCAAATTTTAAATAGAAGTTGCAACTTTATAAGTCCGTATGTTACCCTTGTACCAATATGTTCATCCTAACATCCTTTGGCAGTCAGACCAATACTGAATGATTATTGTTCTTTATATAACTCATGTTCAAGCTGCATGTGTCCCTCTCTCACCCATCTACAGCATATTCCTCCAGTTGCTTGTTTTACTTAACAGTTAACATCCAGTATGCCTGTTTCAACATCTTGTACTTAACTCGTTGTAGTGGGACCAACACCAGGAAATGGACTAATGTATCCGCATAAATGTTATGCATGAGCTAAATGACTCCCTTGTTCAGCCATCTAATACATTACTTCCTGTAGATGTCTTTTAGTTCCCTTACTAGAGCTTGGGCGGACAGGTCCTGTCGCTGCAGACAGAGGTGACTTTTTAGTTGATATACATTCCAACTTATGGTCTTTGGATGGACTCTCTTGCCTCTCTATGCTATTATACTAAGCCAGACCCAATTTTGTGCTCTGCCTTTTCTCTACGATGTAATGGCTAACTCCGGTTCTGGTGTTCTTGCATCAATGAGACCTCAGTCTTGAATTTTCATACAAATTGAATTTCCATCCTTTCTTCTAAGCTTTGCGACTCGAACAAATAGCATGGTCCTTTTTACCGCAGCTTTGAATAATATTACTTCTCTTAAACTTAGTATTTTGATAATGAAATGGTAACACATTGAGATTACCGTGTTTGGATTAGATGTTCTATCCCTTTATGCATGCAGATATGTATTCGTTGATACATTTTACATTTATTCCATTACTTAACAAAGTATTTACATATATATTTAGTAGTTCTCTAATTGGAATTTTTTTTTGATGACTTCATGTTCAGATATTTTTGAGTTTTTTACACTTATTATTTATAATAGGTTGGGACAAAGGTTGCTGCTGTTTCTCGCAAGACAAACACAACTACTCATGAAGTACTGGGAGTGATGACCAAAGGAAACACCCAAATCGTAGGTCGCTATTACTGACTAATCAGTCAACTCACTTCTTTTCTTTTTTGTATATTTAGTAGTTTGCTGTATTATTTCTTCTGCACTTGCAAGAAAAGCTTCACTCTCCATCATACATATGTACAGTTTGTTCCATTGGTTCCATGTTTCTGTCATGCTAAATATGGAGGATTCCACATTTTCTATGAATTTTAATCGTCATAAAGTTATTCCACAAAGATATCTAACTGGTTTGTCCTACAGTGTTTCTTTGACACTCCAGGACTTACTCTAAAGAGGATTGGCTTTCCATACAATGACATGAAAGTTCGTATTGAAAGTGCATGGAGTTCTGTCGGCCTTTATGATGTTCTTATAGTTATATTTGATGTCCACAGACATCTTAACAGGTCAGTGACTCGCTTTGATTTTGATTGAACTTCCATTGTCTTTATTTATAAATTTGTGGATAGGTTCCATGATCTTTAATTCTTATTTTCCTTCTACTATTTGACTTTTTAAGGTTTTTTTTTTTTTTTAATTTCATGGGAAGCAATTTTGGCAATCAATTTTAGGTTTGTCTTTTATTATTATAGGCACAATTGAAAACTCATACACGGGTGAAGGTGCTTCTTTAATGATACTACACATGCAAAACATTTAACTTGTCCTTTGGCTGACAATTTTGCACTTTGGTTCAGTGGACATTTCTGTTTATACTCTTCCAAATTATATTATTTTGTCTAGTAATACCACGAAACATACTTGGCTTCGATGGCTTAACCTTTTAACGTATCTGCAGTTGGTTCATCACCTTTATCTGCAGTGTGTTAGGTTTTGGAAGGACATTTGGTTGGAGATTCTTCTTTCGATAGATTGTTTCCTCATTTGTATCGGTTGATTCGTTCTCAGAATGTTACTATTGCTTTTATGACTTCTTGTTTATATTTGTCTTCGATTACATGGAATTTCAATTTCTTTAGAAATATTAATTTAGAATATTTCTATTGCTTCTATGGCTTGTTCATATTTGGCTCTGATTACATAGAATTTTAATTTTTTTTAGAAATATTAATGACCAGAAATAAGTGAGTTGACGTGTCATTATTGGCTATCCTTGATTCCTTTTTCTTCAGGCCAGATTCTAGAGATGATTTGTGAGTTGTTGAGAGTCCCATTCCCATTATTCCATTTTCCCTTTGGGGGCAGATGTGCCTCTTAAGGTTAAGGTGTTTGTGTTCTTTAGCTCTAGGGAGTTTCATCACTAATGACATGTTGCAAAAAAGTTAGCTTAAAAACTGTTTGGGCCACATTTGGAAAATATAAAAGAGTACTTAATTTCTTAGGAAATATGAGGTTGAGTATTTAATGATGATCGTATTGAATTTTTATCCAACAAGAATAAAGGGTTAATTTGAAAGGGAACACGTGTCATCAGGAGAGCAAATCAAGTGGAATTTAGTTTTTGAAACAAATTAAGGAAAATAATCAGGGAAAATGGTTTGTAGGAAGGACAGATGGCAATTGACAAAGGAATAAAGCGGAGTGGTTGCAAATGGAAAGAGAAAGAGGACACGTGTCGACCAGAGAGGAAATCAAAGTCAGCAATTAACTGTTAGAGAAAAGTGGGGCACTAATTAGGACATGCAGTTAGGAGGAGGAGTATAAAAGAAGTCAGCCAAATAAAGAAACACACATCAAACATATCAAAAGCCCCGAGCTTGTTTTTATTTCCTTATCTTGTATTTTCATATCTTTCCATTCCAAACTCAAATCTGTTCATTCGTCCTCATTTCAGTTTTTGTTTGCTATATTAGATTCAATTTCTGTTATCATTAGGCGTATCTGTAGTCGTAATTCTTGTTTCAATTCGTACTTTATTCAATATAAAGTTATTTCAAATTTAGTTTTAATTTCCTATTCATTCGTCCTGCAAATTTTGTTTATTTTAATTCAAAAAGACACTTGAAAATTGTTGAAGTCCTCTTCATTGAGGCAAAAAATTGATCAAGTAGTTTTTCGCTTCGAATTACACACAATTTGTTCTGGTTTGAAGTCAGTTTAGCGCAATTTCGAATACAATTGGATGCATTCGTCCTGGCATGCCTGCACCACATCATTAAGGTCTGAACATAATTCAGTGCGAACGACAACAGTTTTTGGGCATGCCCCGTGGGACCTAAGTGTCATCAAGAAGCACTATGGCTGGAAGAGGTCGAGGAAAAGCAGTTATGGTCAACATGTTGGAAATTCGTCACCAGAAGGATCGGATGAAGAGTCACGCCAATCCCCAAGTATAGTTGAAACCATGAAAGATTGTCTTAAAGAATCTAATAAGGAACTTTTTCAATCATTGGCGACATCATTACATGAGATATTCTCAACCATGAGAGAATTGATGGCATTCATCAATGAAAAGGTGATTATCCTCGCAGCATCTAGTGGAGTTGTCAACTAGACAACAGCGGGCCAGCTGCCCCCACTGCCACATAATATTCCGCTGTCCCATCCTGGGTCGTCATCCAACAATTTAACACCCGGGGGAAAAATGGGGATCAAGTGGGAATCCAGGGAAGAGGCAGGCCGAACAAGGGGAGTGGTAATAACCAGCGACTCAACTTACCATCTTGGACAAGGAAGCCCATGGAGAGATCCCAATCCACTCTATACCTGTGTTAACCAAGAGCTCAGAGGGCAGCCTCCGATCAATTTTGGGAATTTCAATCACCCTCCACAACAACTAAATATTCCTTTTCAACGGAGAGCAAGTCATTGATATTGTTCAGGAGTAGTTTGGGTCAACTCTTAGGCGAATTGGAAGGACGGTTTATTGAAAACCATACCCAGATACTATTGATAGAATGTACGAGTTTCCAAGAGGGTACAGGGTCCCATAATTCGTACTGTTTTTAGGAGAAGATCATTATTCCACAATTGAGCATGTGGCAAGATTCATTATCCAGTGTGGAGAAGCAGGTAATAATCATTTCCTAAGACTGCGATTAATTGCTAACTCTTTAACTGGTACAGCCTTTACCTGGTACATCAACCTACCACCAAATTCAATCCGTGGCTGGCTGCAGCTATAAGAGTTATTCCATCAGCAGTTTTACAGAACAGAACCGGAAGTTACGATGGCTGACCTATCGAGAATGTATCAGCTACCAGGAGAATGGCAGGAGGCCTATATCTTAAGGTTTAAGAAAGCCAGATTCAAATGCAAAGTGGTCCTTCCTGAAACAGAATATGTTAGGTTGGCCCAAAACGGCCTGGATCTCGAACTTCGGAAGAAGTTCGAAGGGATGGAGTTTCGTGATCTATTCGAGTTGGCCGTACGGGCTGTTCGATATGAGTATATACTGCGAGAAAAGCAGAACAGAAGGGAAGCTTCTGAAGGAATGTACTATAGAGATCCAAATTATGCTGTGGCAAATTTGGAAACCTAGTTTGAGCTTAAAGTAACTGTGGTAGAGATCAACAAAAATTCTTATGTTTGCAAGGCCTTTGTCAAAGTGAACCTACTAAGTCTCAGGGATTTTTGGCTTTCCCTAAGATTACCAGAGTGTATACGTTCGACATAACAAAGGCAGGTTGGATTTTTGACCACCTACTTGCAGGCAAGATGTTCAAATTCTTGGTAGGGTACAAGATTCCAACACCAGAGGAGCTCAGGAATAAGGAATACTGTGAGTATCATAACTCCTAGAATCATACTACGAATAATTGTATTACTTTTAGAAATGATATTCAAGACAGGATAGATAAAGGAGAGTTCTGATTTCCTAAAAAGGAAAAAAGCAGTGATGGGGGTAGATGTAGATCCTTTTTTGAAGCAACTGGCTACCAACATGGTTATAGTTGACATGAAGGGCCGTCCTAAAACGGAGGCCAAGAAGCCGGGAGGGCTTGCTACTCACTATGAAGAAGAAATCCCTAGAGTTATCCCAATTCAAGTCGTGTGGTGGGATCAAGAAATAATCCGTACCAGGAGAAAACGGAGTTGTTCCCAGGAGTATCATGTGTGCATGTGTCAAGGAGGTGCCCAAAAGATGCCAGAGAAGAATCAAATCAAGGAAGACAATCAGCCTATAAGTACTATGAAGGAAAGGAAACCAGTCTTTCAACGTCTCTAACACCCGGGGGGCAAGACATCCATTCCTCAGAGGAATATCAGGCCGATGCAACCAAGAACAGTAAGACCGCCAGTATCTTCGCCAGGGCAATGGGTCAAAGTTATTCACCCAAAGTTTCCTCAACCAAATAAGATTCCATCCAGATTTTAGAAACGAAGGATGCAAAGAATGAGGCAAGCCGATCGTAGGATGACGGCGGCAACTAGTCAACATCTTGAAGGTAATAAAGGTAGGCAGATGCAGTTTCGAACAAATCCTGTGTATGAATATAGGCCACATAAGATTTAGGGGATAGCAGCACAGGATCGACCGAGTTCTAGTAAGGTGCCTTATTCTAATAAAGGGAAAGAGCCAATAAATTGTAGCATATTCTTTGTCCTACCAGAGAATTTCATGGCTAAACAAAGACAGCCCTCTTTCATAGAGGGAGATGTCGAAGAGCAGGGTGGGATAGTAAAAATCTTGCCGGAACTAGTTAAGGAAGAACCGGAACCGTTCTTAATCTTGAAGACTCAAAAGGAAGAACCTGCACAAAGCGTCATCTACGAAAGGCTTTCGAAGGAGATGACACAGCACATTCGGCCTCTATACATCGCAGGGCATATCGACGGAGTACCAATCAGTAGGTTGTTAGTAGATAATGGCTCAGCTGCAAACTTAATGCCCAGGGCTGTATTCAATAAGATTGGCAAGACTGAGCAAGATTTGCTACCGTCAAATGCGAGCATAGAAGATTTTGTTGGTGGAATAACATCTTCCCAAGTTATTATTGTTGCTAACCTCACTATAGGGAGTAAAACATTGACTACTCCCTTATTTGTGATGGAGTCTCGCTCTGCTTACAATTTGTAATTGGGGAGGGATTGGATTCATGCTTGTATGGCGGTACCATCAACATTACACCAATGCTTGGTATTTTGGAAAGATTAGGATATTGAAGTAGTTCGGCAAACAAAAGGCCTTTCCTAGCATTGGCCAATCATGCTGAGGCGAGGCTGTATGATAATGATATTGGTCCTATGAAGGTGACTGGCTTAGATAAAGAAGGCCATCCAATAGCTATAACATTGTCTAATAAGACATCGATGGAGGATTTGAGAAATGTCTATAAACAAGTAATCGGCCCCCATGTTTTCGAAGGGAATGGGCTGATAACTCCTCTTCTTCAAACAGTATTTGATGGAAGCACAACCGTCAGAAGCTGAGAAGGTAGCTGCATTACAGGCTACCCTTAACAAGCTACTAGTTCACCTGTCTGAAGAAAGGTTATATGGCCTGAATGTAGAGGAAGAAGGATCTTTGGCTAAATCGGCCGAAGTAATTTTTGAAGACAAGTTACACAGAGGAAGTACAATTAGAAGAATTGGAAGCTGCTCTGGTCAAATTAGATGATCTCCAGGCTGAAGTACAAGACATGCTAGAGGAAATCAATCTGGGAACAACTGAATTTCCTAGAATGGTCTATATAAGTCAACTGTTGCGTGAAGCTGTTAAAGGAGAATTAGTGGAGGTGTCCTTACTCTATACAAAGATTACTTCGCATGGGATTATAATGAGATGCCTGGATTGTCTAGGCAACTAGTTGAGCACAGACTTCAAATCAAGCTGGGATACTGTTCGTTCAAACAGCCGCAAAGAAGAATGTCTACAGAGGTCACATTGTTGATTAAGGAAGAATTGGAAAGGCTTCTAATGGCAGGTTTTATCATAATAGCTAGATATGTTGAATGGCTTTCGAATGTTGTCCCAGTAGTGAAGAAAAATGGCAAGCTCAGGGTATGTATTGATTCCAGAAACCTTAATCTCGCTACCCCTAAGGATGAATATCCAATGCCAGTAGCAGATTTGTTGGTGGATGGTGCAACCAAACATAAGGTTTTGTCATTCATGGACGGTCATTTAGGTTACAACTAGTTTTTCATTGCGGAGGAAGACACGCCTTAAACAGCTTTTAGATGCCTAGGAGCCTTGCGATCGTTTGAGTGGGTTGTCATGTCATTCGGCCTGAAGAACGCAGGAGCAACATACCGTGTTATGAACGTTGTGTTTCATGATATGGTTGGTAGATTCATGAAGATTTATATTGATGACGTTGTAATAAAGTCTGATTCATATTCCCAACATCTTGAAAATTTAATCATGACTTTTGAACGTATGAGGAAGTATTAGTTGAAAATGAATCCCTTGAAGTGTGCGTTCGGTGTAACGGCTGGAAATTTCCTAGGGTTTCTTGTACATCAACGAGGGATAGAGGTAGATAGCAACAAGGCCAGATCACTAATGGAGGCAAGGCCACCCACTTGTAAAAAGGAATTACAACGGCTACTGGGCAGGTTAATTTTCTCCGAAGGTTTATTTCGAATCTAGCAGGAAAAGTCTAGGTATTTTCAGGGTTGTTAAAGTTAAAGAAGGAAGAAGAATTCAAATGGGATTCGTGTCATCAACAAGCCTTTGACAATATTAAAAGGTATCTTGCTAATCCCCCAGTACTTGCCCCACCAATCAAAGGGAAGGCAATGAAACTTTATAGTTTAGCATCGGAAAAGTCATTGAGAAGTCTTTTAGCCCGAGACAATGAGCAGAAAAGGAGCAAGCCGTATATTATCTGAGCAGACTACTTCTATAGAATGTAAGTATTCTCCGATTGAAAAGTTATGTCTGGCCTTATATTTTGCTCCCTCAAAATTAAGACATTACATGCTACCAGTACCTGTTTATTTGATACGTCGCACGAATTTGATCAAATATTTGCTATCTCGGCCTTTTCTTAAAGGACAACTTGGCAAATGGTTTTTAGCTTTGATGGAGTTCTTATTTCATTATATACCACAGAAGGCTGTTAAAGGACAGGCTTTAACAGACTTCTTGGCTGATCATCCTTGCCTCGAAGTAAAAGAAAAAATGGACCTAGGAATAAATATATTTATGATCAATTTCGTGCCATGGGCACTTTACTTCGATGGTAGCAGAACAGAGATTGTGTTAGGATGTGGGATTGTTATCATCTCACTAGTAGGATTGGAAACGAAATGTCGTTCAAGTTTGCTTTTAAATGTTCGAATAACCAAACTAAATATGAAGCAGTTATTATCGGATTAGAAATCTTGGGAGATATGGGAGTACATTCTGTTCATATCAAAGGCGATTCACAGTTGGTAGTAAACCATCTCAGAGAAGTATACAAGTGCCATAGTGAGGAGCTAATGCCGTATTATGCAATGACTGTGCAAATAATGGATGATTTCGATGATGTCATGATATTATATATCCCTAGAAGATTCAATGAAGAGGCAAATGAGTTAGCACAGTCGGCCACTGGATTACAGATTCCTTATGGGATTTATCTTAGAACCGTGACCATCCACAAGAAGATCCTACTTTCCATTAGGAGGAGGCCAAAAGCATTATAGGCCTTCCCCGTGGGTGTTTCTTATGATGAGGAAGATTGGAGAACACCAATCGTTTCTTTCCTAAGATGTTCTACAAAGGTTTGCGATAGAAGCACCAGGGGGAGGTCAATACATTACATCATGATTGAAGGAGAATTGTTCAAGAAAAGTTTGAAAGATGATTTGTCGCTAAAATGTTTGTCAAAAGGCGAAGCAATGAAGGTAATGACAGAGGTACATGAGGGGATTTGCGGAGTTCATCAGGCCGGAAGAAAGATTGGATGGTTGATAAGGAGGTATGGATATTACTGGTCTACTATATTGGGAGATTGCATTAGATATGCAAAGGGTTGTCTAGCTTGCCAAGCACATGGACCTGTCCTGCATGTACCAGTGCAATCCCTAAACGCAGTAATCAGACCATGGCCTTTAAGAGGATGGGCAATGGACCTAATAGGGAAGATCTTTCCTCTTTCTTCTAGGGGACATTGTTATATAATAGTAGCCATGGATTATTTCACCGAGTAGAGGCTATTCCCATGAAGGCAGTAAAGCAAAATGATGTGATAAAGATAATAAAGGAGAACATCATCCATAGATTCGGCCTACCCCAACATGTTGTGGCAGATCGAGGGACAGTATTCTTTGGAGGACAAGTTCAGGCCTTTGCTGAGGAATACGTATTACACTTATCCACTTATCCCCTTATTATGCGCAAAGTAATGGTCAGGCTGAGTCAACTAATAAAATCTTGAAAAACATAATTGATAGGATGGTGGAGGACAAACCAAGGATATGGCATGAGACATTATTTGAGGCACTATGGGTATATAAGAACTCAGAGGGCAGCCAATGGGAAACTCCTTTTGCCCTTACTTATGGACATGAGGTAGTTTTACCAATGGAAGCTACAGTTAAATCTCTTAGAGTAGCAATGCAAAACAATTTAATGCCTTCAGAATATTCACATGCAATTCCCATTGAGTTAGAAGATTTAGATGAAGTAAGAGTGTAAGACTAGTTGCCTTGGATAGATTGGTTGTGCAGAGAAACCAAGTGGCCAGAATATATAATAAGAAAGTTAGACACAAAGTCTTCATTGAGGGGGAGTTAGTATGGAAGGCCATATTGCCCTATTACTTGAAGATCTAGATGGAGAAATTCACAAACATCCTATTAATGGCAAGTATTTAAAAAAGTACCATTCATCAATCTGGGAAACTTCAAATAATCAAAATTGAAAGCATATCAAAAGTAGGAATTTAACAGAAGTTAAGAGAGAAGATTCTTAAGACAAAGTTGTAGGCGGGCCCAATTCTGTTCGATGTTTTCAATCTCAAGCTTGGATACCGCTGCGTCACTGGTAGATAAAATGAGGTAAGCCTCCACTATAGATTGTTTTGCCATCAACTCTTGGGAAGAAGAGAATAGTGTGGCAGCCTGAGCTTTTAATACTGGGAGGTCCTCTTCAATTGCTGTTAGTTCCTCTTAGAGAGAGCTGAGGAGGTTTGGAATTTCCTTCCTTCTTCGGATCTTCTGGTCTCCTTCATCTTTCAGCTATTGGAAGTGGCGAAATGATGAAGCAAGTTATTGCTTCAAGTTCTCGGAGGTGGAAACTTTGGTTTCATATTCATTCTTCTTCTTCAAAGTAGAATTATAAGCTTTGTCCAAGCGGGGCAGATTTTGGTTAAAAACCTGGAGGGCTAGAAGGTCTGGATCAAGAGTAGGAGTGTAAGAAAATAATACACTAACAACGTTCTTGAAAATGTTAAGACACCCAGGATGAAGGAAGTCTGAGGGAGAAGGTTCTGCATAGCCTTCAAATCAAACTTCGCCTTCTTGATCTCATCAGCAGAGGGAATTCTTGGGGCTTGAGAAGCCACACTAGATGAACTTTCTGAAGTAGGGGGAGTAAGTTTAGCAACAAGTTTGGTAAAGAAGGATTCTACGTCAACCGGGAATAGAAAATCCATCCCTGCAGAGCCAAACTGTTCTTTGGCGATAGGGTCAATCTCTCCAGCAGTAGAAATTCCCTACATAAGTCGAAGAAGATAGTAAGTATTCAGACTAGAGGGAACTAAAAGGAAGAAGATTGCATTTTGATACCTTGTTCACAGAATGAGGGGAATTTGAATGATCCTTTTTCAAAGGAGGAGGAGAGGATGCTTCTGGTTTAGAGGAGCCATTTGAATCAGACTGGAGTTCCTCATAGAAAGAGAGACTTCGGTTGGCAGTAACTTTAACACGCTTCTTGGGAGTGGAGCAGTGATAGGAGCATCAGTTTTAGACTTTTCTTCCTTTTTCCCAGAATTCTCTTTGAAGAGTCCGGGTGGAGAAGGCATAGCAGAAATTGGAATGGCTGGGATGAGCTCAGATAAGGAAGGAACTTCTTTATATGAAAAGAAGACATGAAGTACGGTAAAATGCAGATGATGTGAATGGTATATTGTTAAATAGCGTTTTACCTTTTTCGGAAGCTTGTGCTCGATAATCACCTCTGGTGCGCTTGCGGAAAGGAGGAGATAGGTCCTAGAAAGTAAAAGAAATTGTGGTGAATAAAATGGAAACGAGAAGGAAAATGCAGGAAGCTACCTTAATGGGGATGTGATCATCAGGATCTGTATCGTCCTCAGAGACTTCAACGAGGGAAGAGATTTTTGGTTGAGCTACACCTGAAAAGAAGAGGATTAGTGTGGAAGGAAGGATAGACAAAATAAGGGAAGCAAGCAAAAGGCTAACCTGCTCCTTCCGCGGGGATGAAGCGGATCGCCCCTTGGCGTATTGCATCTTTGGTTTCCTAAAGGGGTGGATTTACTTTGGCAATGGTTACTTGGTTGGCTTGAGGTAGCCAATCATGTATCTCTGGTGTTCTAAATAGATCAGCAAAAATTGCATCTATAGGAGGATCTGGAGAGATTGATTTGCCAAATGGTTTTAAGAAAGTTTCAAAAGGTGGAATATTCTCCCCTAGAGTTTGCCAGGCTTTCAAAATGGCGAGGCTGGCTTTGTCTTTTCAGTAAGTTTCTATTTCAGCCATTTGTTCTTCCCAACTTTGGCCATACCCTCGGGGTAGGTGGGGTTCCACTTACAGTTAAAGAATTTTTTGAAATAAAGAATGGCAGAAATGTTATCAGAAAGGGATGGGGTCTTACCTTGAGACTTGGTCGGTTTTGGTGCTTTCATTTCTTTTTTCAAAGCCAGGGCAGCACAGAGAATTTGCGGTCTAGGGAAATTCTAAATAGAACACTCTTGGATGTTTCATGCAATTGATTTTGAATAAAGTATTGCCACTAAGGGTCGAATTCTAGAGAAGAATCAGGGAATTCATCAAAAGCTTGCAACTGGAAGGATTTCTTGAGATAAGGGAAAACTCGGCTCACGGTCTTGATCTCTCATCCATGTCAAGAATGGGTCTTCCGGTGAAGGAATCATTCTCCGATTCAAAAGGAGGAAGGGGTACTAATTGGATTAGACCGAATTTCCGTGTCAATTGTGCTGCGTTATAAAATTCAACTCCGCATTTGTTATTATTGGGAGTAAAGCAAAGACCGTAGGGCAAATCCCATGAGATCAACAAACTGGCCCAAACTTCCCTTTGTTCTTGATTAGCATTATCAAGTTCGGAGGTAGGAGTACGTAACCAAGAAGGACCCATAGACCGATGGAAAGGGAGCCATTGATTAGCACCAAGAGTAATTAAACCCTCATAAAAGAAAGTAAAACAATTATCAAAAGAGTGAGGTTTTGATTTAAGAGGAAGGAGAGTCAAGCCTTTAAAAGGTTGTCCGGAAGGAAAGTCAGGACAAAACCGAGGAAAATAGCACAAAAGCCACATTTGCAATAGCTAGAGGGGCCCAGAGCAAATATTAAATTGGCTATCAACTATTTCTTTCATGCCTCTATAAAGATCAGCAAGGACAAGAGGACCTAATGCTATTTTCTGGCCTGAGGCAAGGGCTTTGGCCAACTTGGTGAAATCTTTGGTGATTATTAGAGAAAGGATGCAAAACATCAACTTGTTTAGCCAGTAAATGAGGAAGGCTATATGTTTGGTGTCGGTAACAGGGATGGAAGGTTTTCCTTGGTTCATTATGAGGAATTAACCGTATGACATGTCTTTTAGGGTAGGATAAGAGAAGGAAAGGTCTGAACAGAAGATGAGTGTATTTGCTTCCTCACCTTGAGGTCGTAGACAGCAATAAAGGCCAAATATTGAAGGGTAGGAGACATAAAGCCAACAGGGAAAAAAAAAGAGTTGGTGGAAGGGGACCAGAACTGTAGGGCAGCAAAAATCAGAGCCTTGTCAACTTGAAAGGGTACACGGCTAAGCAAGACGGCATCACAAATACCTATTTCTTTCCACATTTTTCCCTTGGCTCGAAGAAGTCGCCTAACCTATTGGTAGTAATCGTTGCGAGGGGTGTGCCATAGCTTGATAGGAGTCCCCTTATGGTATCTTTCCTAGGGAGGTGTGGACAGGGCAAGAGGTAATTGACCTTCAATACAAGAGTAGAAAGGAGATAGAATACCAGGGCATTATTCCTTGAATGCTGGCCCTAATCCGAATCGCTTGCTCGACGCAATGAGACCCGATTTCCAGGGAACTAGGGTTTCAGAATAGATTGGAGGTTTCCGTTGAGCAATCAAGTCTTTCACTTATTTGGCCGCACTATTGGGATCTCTGGCAAGAGCATTAGCGTGTTTCGTAGCCATGAACGAAAGGAAAAAAGGAAGCAGAGAGGCTGGTAAAAGAGAGATTGATAGAGAAGAGAAAGCTAGAGAGAGAGTAATAAGGGGAGGTGTGATAAAGAGATAAGGAATAATTGCGGGAAATTAGAAGGAATATTCAAACTCTTTTCTGAAAATCTCAAAGGACTCTTTGAAGGGGGGCAATGTTTGGGCCACATTTGCAAAATATAAAAGAGTAACTAATTTCCTAGGAAATAGGAGACTGAGTATTTAATAATGATCGGATGGGATTTTTGTCCAACAAGAATAAAGGGTAAATTTGAAAGGGAACATATGTTATCAGGAGAGCAAATCAAGAGGAATTTAGTTTTTGAAACAAATTAAGGAGAATAATCAGGGAAAATGGTTTGTGGGAAGGATAGATGGCAATTAATAAAGGAATAAAGCGGAGTGGTTGCAAATGGAAAGAGAAAGAAGACACGTGTTGGCCAAAAAGTAAGTCAAAGTGGGCAATGAACTGTTAGAGAAAAGGGGGGCACTAACTAGGATGTGCAGTTAGGAGGAGGAGTATAAATGCAAGTCAGCCAAGAAAAGAAACACACATTAAACATATGAAAAGCCCCGAGCTTGTTTTTATTTTCTTATCTTGTATTTTCATATCTTTCCATTCCAAAGTCAAATATGTTTATTCATCCTCATTTCGGTTTTCGTTTGCTATATTAGATTCAATTTTTGTTATCATTAGGCGTAGCTGTAGTTGTAATCCTTGTTTCAATTCGTACTTTATTCAATACAAAGTCATTTCAAATTTAGTTTCAATTTTCTATTTATTCGTCTTGTAAATTTTGTTTATTTTAATTCAAAAAGACACTTAAAAATTGTTGAAGTCCGATTCAATGAGGCAAAAAATTGAACCAGTAGCTTTTCGCTTCGAGTTGCACACAATTCGTTCTGCTTGAAGTCAGTTTGGCGCAATTTTGAATACAATTGGATGCATTTGTCCTGACACATCCGCACCACATAATTAAGGTATGAACATAATTCAGCGCGAACGACAACAAAAACTAATTTACCAAATATCCTATTTTAAACCAAATTTAACGAAAAAAGCAAAAAAGCTAGTTACCAATCAGGGCCTAAGTAATTCAAGCTTTTGGTATGCAGGAACCAAATCAAGTGGCATGCAATGAAACATGGAATGGAATACACATTCCCACCTAACTGTTTGGTTGACTTGCCCACATGGATATGCATATGAATTGAATGACCAATCTCATTCCAATGTCTGGTTATGCCTGATCAAAATGTGGACTGAAATGAAGTTTTAAGTCTGGCTGACCAATGTACCATTGTACATGATAAAGAAATATACAAAAGTAATGGCGAAGCAAGTCCAATTGAAACAAGGGAGACACCTATAGACACTGCAAAAGATATGACAGTATACAAGAATTGGAACATCAAAATTTCAGGAGAAAAGGTACTGTTTCTAAATTAGACAATAATTTCCCAATGGTTAAACATTTCAAGACTTTTCAAAAGTTATATGAAGGGCTTGATTCATAACGCAAAGCTTTTTATCTGTTTTGCTTTTTTGTTTTTTTGCTCTTTTGCTTTCTAGTTTTTTTAGTCAAAAAGCTAAATGAAAAACAAGTTATGTCGTTTGGTAACTTAGCTTTTTAGTGCCTTTTAAAAGATGCTGTTTTTGTAAAACTTTTTAGCTCTTTAAGCTTTTTGTATAAAAAATGACAATATTGTCCTTTAATAGTAGGTATTGGAATTAACATTTAATATGCATGAAGGGTATTTTTCCTTTTCCAGAACGGTATTGGTATGCACAGAGAAAGAAGTTAAGTTCAGTTTTTTTGACTTTTTAGGGCGAGAGAAACGACATTATTTGCTTTTTAGCCAAAAAACCCAAAAGCTTGACCTGCAAATCAGAGTCGAAATATGAGTTATTACTCAAATCTTCATTATTAATTTTTTTGTTTGATTCTATCGGGAAAAAATACTATATTATTGAAAACTGGGTGACCAAAAAGATTCAAATATATGCTTCAAAGTTAAGGCAACTCAAGTTCTTTGTGTGATGACCAAAATTGTTCATTCAGATGCAATTCTCAGTTCAGTGTACAAGGACATCTTTGTGGCTTAGGCTATAAATTCTTTTATTCATTACACAGTCACTCTGCCTCCATGGCCTAACACTGGTAATTCAGAAAAATCTCTGGATAATAAAGTAGAAGAACCTGTGGATATCATCTGTGTATAACAATGAATCCATAGATGCTATGAAGCTTTTGGAAGCAAAGAAAAAAATAAGAAACAAAAAGAGCAACAAAGTGTGATTAGTTGCGGAAATTAATTGACAGGGAAATATCCCATTTCTATGTATCCTATCCAAATACTAGCTATGAGTTTATTTTCAAATATATATTGCCAATCAAAGTGAATGCGCTTGTTGTGGTGGTCAACGGTTTATGTTTTAATGGTCAGAAGTGGTGCATCTGGTTGGCGTCGCCTTCAGTATCGATGATTGTGGAGGTTAGGTTGTTTGTTCTGTCAGCTGCTGACGAAGAGAAAGGAGAGAGCGAAGGAACAAAAGTGCTATGGTGTAGGGATAAGAGAAGAAAGTGTTTTTTCTAGTTGTTACTGTTGGTAGTTCAAGTTGGTACCGTCTATGGCATTATATGTTGGGGCAACTGAGACTGACTGTTGAGGAGAGTGAGAGTGAACCAGAGAGGGGCACATTGAATTGTTAGGCATTTTTTTGTCCATTTGTCCAATTCTGATTTCATAAATGGAGTGCTCATTCAACAATTTGTGGCAATAGGCATTCCAATGGACTGGTCGTTCCCACTTGAACTTACCATCCAAATGTAGAAATGGAATATAAAGCTGGAATAGGAATTCTATTCCAGCCTATTCCAGCCCATTCCAGCATACACATTAGGACTCTCATACTGTTGCAATTGCGGGCAGCTGGCTATCTAATGCTTGAGTTTTACAATCAAGATGAGAGGTACTGATTGGTTGCTTACAGGTTATTAGTTGTCACCATTGTTACAGCCATATCATACGTATTCATCTCTGAATGATTCATTAACAATTGTTCTTCTTCTACCTCATCTTTTACTTGGATATCTATATGCAAACTTGCATTTAACAATGCTATTTTTCGTCATCGTATTTTCTACGTTTCTTATGTAATTCTTTTCCATATAAAGCTGATTTGAGAAGGAAGGAGTCTTGTACAGAACAGTAGTAGTTAGGATTAAGGTGGTGCTAAATTGAATGAATTTTTGGTTTTATTTGTATAGGTCTCTCTTCCTAGAAGATGAAACATTAAAGTTTGAGGACCAAGTACCAACTTACTTTCAAGGTTGAGGACCAACTTTTCACTAGTCATGGTGGACTTTCAAACTTTAAGGAATTGGAATTGTTCTTAGTCTTTAACAGCTTGTCTGGGTTACTAGGGTAGAAAAGAAAAGAAAGCATTATTTAGGAGAAAAAAAGTAAACAAAAAAGTGGTACCTTTCTCTATTGTTTGGGTAATTAAGCAGAAAAACAAAGTGAAAAGAATATATTATCCTTCCTTCTTGATTGTCAAAGAAAAATGAGAGAAAATAAAAGAAACTAGCGATTTATATGTGAATCAGAGAGGTAAAGGAAAATCACGTGACCTAAAAATAATATGAATCTGATGCTTACTACTTTATTTTTTCTGGTTTCTTTCCTCACCCTATTTCTTTCCTCTTAGGCTATTAAATGAGTAAAGAGGACAGAGTACCTCCCCCAACCCCCTAAAAAAAAATAATAATAAAAAACTCAATCTAAACAAAATATAACTATTGGTAGATTTGGTCCATAGATAGAAGTCTGATTTATCAGAGTATTGTTAGTCCATAGATGGGGAAGTTTGATTTACCGGAGTATTGTCCTAACCTCTCGTGGTCAGGTAACCTCCCTCGGAGGTGGCTGCATATACACTACTTATTATCGAGGTGGCTTCAAGGAGTGGCTTGTCATAAAATGGCTCCATGTTTATATGAAAAAAATTTAGATGGCTCTTGCTTGCACATAAGACAATTGCCAATTGTACCTCATTGTGTCAGTGCATGGACTCTTCAATTCCCCCAAATCACATGTTACATCATAATATGGTAATAATATCCAATATATTAAAATACCAATATTTAACCATGCATTTGTACTCAACTTTTGAATACATATTTCTGTAATTTAAAACATAGGGTGGTTTTGTTGAAATTCCCATGTGACTCTTTATCAACCTAAAAAAAGCTGTAATATTTCTTAAGTCTGCAATCGGTGGTTCAAAAATCTTCAGCGCACTTATGATGGTCTAAAGTGTGTGACTGAAATAGAAAGAAAGCAATGATTGTTTTCAACAGTTGGACATAATGATAGCACCATGGATGCATGAAAGTGGGCAAGAGGGTAATGGCAATATTTCTTTTTTTGCACACAAAAGGCAGCATCAGCGTGATTTCTCACATGGATAGTTATTTTCTGTGTCTAATGTGCATGCACAAGAAGTCATTAACCTGTCATTTGGAGGGCAGAAAGTAGGTCTTTGTGAAATCCTTATCGCGTGGGTCATCCTTATGAAACAATAAATGGTCACCAATCTATGGGTGATAAGGGGTCAAATTAGAATAGGCTGATTTTCATGTAAACATGAATCTTTGAATATTTCTCCTTGTTTGACTAGCACGTATCATGTTTTTGCGGGCATCAATCAACCGAAGGAAGTAAACTACAATTTGCTAATGCTAAATTATGAGGGCTTACTCAAATGTGGTGTGCAAGAATACAAGAAGCTAATGGAAGATGAGGGAGAGATATCTTAAGTGGGGGAAGATGGAACTCCTCCTACCAGAAACATTCCTTCCACGGACTTTTTAACAAGTCTTTTTGTGAGATCTCATCATTCAAATCTCATTGTTACCCACCAATTTTGTTGGCTCATTCTCCCCTCCCCCCCCCTCTCTCTCTCTCTCTCTCTCTGTGACACACTAAACTCAAGACACACGCCTCTAATTAACTTGAATATGGTGTTTGCTTATGTGAATTCTACTTCGATACTTGTTTAATAACTATAAAGCCTAAAGCTTTTAAGATGCAGAACGATCGTGAATAACCTTTTAAGAATCCGCACCTAGAATTGAACTGGAATCCACACTAATTCTAGAAAAACATGTTATTCATTCATTCAATTAGTAATTTAAAATACCAGCTAAGGGCCAATAAATAGACCATTAATACAAAAGATAAGAATAAAAAGGGATAACAATCCTATCTAAACAATGTAACCAAATTTTATTTAAACTAATCACATCTAAACAAATCTAAAATAATTAAAATTTAAACTTAAATCTAAATAATTAAAATTTACAGGATTCAAATATCTTCCGGGATCAAATGCAAATAATCTATAGATATATCATTTCTGTTTCCCATCATTTTAATTTGTAAATATACTTAAATTTGACATTAGAACTTTTTGTTTACACCTTTTCCAATACCTAGCATGTGAAAAAAACAATCTTGCTACTTGACATAATGAAATGTAAATGCATTTGTAAGATAAAAGCAAGAAATCCTTATGCTTTAGCATATATATTTGTGCATGCCTGTGTATTCTTCATATATGTTTTTTCATGCATATATATAAGTGTGCATGTTTACCTAGCCTGATGTGTCTTGTCCTGTCCTGTCGTGTCCTAATTTTTGAAAATGTGTTAATGTGTCCATATCGTACATATTCGTGTCACTTTTGTGGATTCACTAATTTTTGAAAATATGTGTTAATGTGTCCATATCGTACATATTCGTGTCACTTTTGTGCATTCACGCTTCTTAGCTTGAGACATGAACTTGTGGTAAACTAGTTTCATTTTATTCCTCCTGGCTTTGCTGGCAAAGTTTCATCCCTGCCCAGCATGTTGTGGTCTGGGAAATTGCCTCTGTGCAAAGTGTTGGCAGGGCTGTCTATCTACTACTCTCCCAAATGACATTGCAAGTGAGTGCCTTGAACACTGGGTACTTGAGTTCCTTAATATAGGGAATGCAGCAAGCCACTGGGGTGTCCCCAAGGGCACAGAGTAGTAAAACAACTCAACATTGTACACATATTACCTGTGAAAAAGGAGTTGCTCACTAATGCATTTTTCTAGGCTTTTCTTGATACTTTTTGTAGGGGGTTTTCTATTGTTATTTGTTTTCTGGTTCGTTGGAAAGGCTGGTTTGTGAACATTAGTTGGAAATAGTCTTCTGCATGTTTGATACTTTGATGTACCTCTACTTTTGTATATGTGGTAACATGTTGGATCATTGTTCAATTAATTCTTTTGATACTTACACTGATACAGACCTGACACAAGAGTGGTTAAATTGATCAAACGTATGGGCTCACTAGTGAACCCAAAACAGAAACGAGTGCTATGTATGAATAAGGTGGATTTGGTTGAGAAAAAGAAACATTTGTTGAAGGTTGCTGAACAATTCAAAGATCTACCTGGATATGAAAGGTTCATTCTCTTCTTCTGAGAATTGCTAGTTAATGCTTGAGATAGGATCTAATTCCTTGATTTATAATATTGTTATTCTTGTTTAGGTATTTCATGATCTCTGGGTTAAAGGGTTCTGGAGTAAAAGATCTTTCTCAATATTTGATGGATCAGGTATGTCTCCTTTTAGTGGTGCTACTTTTATGATATGTACCCACTGGAATCCATGTTTTCTTTCTTTTAGCATTTAGAAACATGTGTTCTTTCTGATTGTCATTTGACAATTTACTTTTTCTTCATGAATTGTTATATAGTTGATGGCAATAATCATTTTGTGTGTACCTTTCATACTTTTTCTGAATGTGTAACACATGGGTTTATATATTCCACTACTGTATATACATTCTTTGTCAATGGCAACAATCATGGCATACTATCACAGGGATGGGCTCGTGGGTCGTGGCACAACCGCACACGGCCCATACCACGTGTGGCGTTTGCCGGATCTCATTGGGCAAGCTCACTAAGCTCAATCAACTCTAAAACTAAGGTTAGTAGCAACAAAAAAGTAGTACAAATGCAATTGAAATGAAAATTACAAGCAAAAAGAACGATGGCATTTAAATGCGTAAAACAAACTTTTAATTAAACAACAAGAGTGAATTACAATGTTAGGCCGTTGTATAAGTGATCGACGGTGTAAGGCTTAAACGTTGGCAAATATCACAATAGGGTAGGAAGACAAGTTCACGTAGTGACCCCTCCCTATAATTAGCATTCTAAACATTTAACACTTTTGGCATCAAGGAACATCACTATTTTTTAGGAGTCATAATGGCTTTGTACAGAAAAACAAAAAAGAACTAAGTTATGAGCTTTACATCCAAAAATAGCTTATAATGTCTAGAACAAAAATGCGCATATGATGTGTGGCAAAATATGGCCATAACATTGAGAAAATGGAAAAAAGCATCATTCAGCAATAGTTGCGTGCGCTGGGCCAAGCACTGGGCGCGCTGACTGGTTGGGGCGTGCGCTGGCGCATGGGGCGTGCGCAGGCGCTAGGCACTGGGCACGCGTGGCTGATTGGTGCACGCACTAGGCTGCCGATTAACTACGCCGGTGCATGTTTTGGCCTACTAGCATGCTGTCTTGGCCTGTTGGCATGCTAGCTTGTGTTTTTGGCCAGTTGCACATGTTGGCACACATTTTGGCACGTTGTCTTGGCTCCCCCGGCCAATGTCTTGTGCATTGCTTGGGCACATTTGTGGCCTTGGTGTTTCTTGGCTCTTCTTGTGGGCACCATTTGGTCTTAGTTTGAGTGCAGTAAGACACATTCTTGGGGCATCATGGGGCATTGAAAGGCGGCCCGAGACACTCTCCCCCACCCAAACTGTTGCCATCCTTGGTGACTTCTGAGCGAGGTATTCTTTGATCTCCTCTGAAAAAACCGTCAAGTCCGACTCCTCCCAACTGATTTTATCATCACCAAGGCCCCTCCACTTGACTAGGAATTCTCTGAATGTCTTCCTTGAAGAGATTCTCATCCGATCTGTTAGAATAGTTCCCAGACTCCTCTTCTTTGGTTTGGCTGTAATAGTCTCTTGCGTAGGCTCGTTACGGGATGTGTCTTCCACATCAGCATAATAAGGCTTAAGATTGTTAACATGAAAGACTGGGTGAATCTTCATCCAAGATAGAGGGTCGATTTCGTAGGGACTCTTCCTAATCTTCTTAACAATGGTAACTGGTCCCTCGTACTTGCGGATAAATCTCGTCTCGCCTGCGCAAGAATTTGCATTGCTCATCTTGAAGCTTAACAAGAACTTGGTCTCCCACTTTGAATTCCAATTGCCGTCTATGCTCGTCCTCTTATTTCTTCATCTTGCTTGCTGCCTTGTTTAAGTAGGCACAAACTAGGTCGACTTCTTCCAACCTCGAGTGAATCAAAAGGCTTTTTGGGACTTCCCTATATAAGGTCCCTACACTGTGTGGCGCAATAGTGGCTGTTGGCCAGTAACTACTTCAAAAGCACTCTTGCCCGTAAAGCTACTTCTTTGAGTGTTGAAGCATAGTTGAGCAATGTCTAGGAGTTGAACCTAGTTTTGTTGATTGGCATTGACAAAATGACTTAAGTACTCCTCTAACATACTGTTGAACCGCTCTGTCTGCCCATCCGTCTCGGGTGGTAACTCGAAGACATATCAAGACATGAACTGAGAATCTTGAAAAACTCTGTCCAAAAAGTTTATATGGAACTTGTGCCTCGGTCGTTGGCTATACTATTTGGCATTCCCCATTACTTAACCATATATTTGAAGAAGAGTCGAGCTGTCTCTTATGTTGGAACATACTTGGGTGTAGGCACAAAGATAGCATACTTGAAGAATTGATCAATAATTGAAAGTATTGTTCCAATCTCCCCCACCTTAGGCAGGTTGGTGATGAAGTCTTAAGAAACATTTTCCCACGACGTGATGAAATAGGCAAAGGTTCAAGTAACCCTCGACATAATTGAATGTATTGTTCCAATCTCTCCCGCCTTAGGCAGGCTGGTGATGAAGTCTAAAGAAACACTTTCCCACGGCCTGGATGGAATAATCAACACTATGTTCTTCTGAGTCCCCTTATTTTTTCTTTATTCTTTCTTTATTCTTCCTTTGTTCACGAGTTGTGTCACATTTGTTCTGTTAGCAGGTGAGGCAAGTGCAAACATAGTCTTTAACATCATCACGCATATGGAGCCAGTAATACTCTTCTGTAGCAGAGCCAAGGTCCTTTCACCCCTGGATGTCTTGCCCATCTGGTGTCATGACACTCAGCTAAGAGTGTCTTCCTCAAGCCGCCGGCCTTGGGTACAAAGATTCTGCCACCCGTTGTCATGAGTAAGCCGTCTTGTACCCAAAATTGACGCGTCTTTCCCGCCTTGACAAGGTTGATGATGTTCGTCACAGCATGATTCTTGTCGAGGTGAGCATGGATGCGCTCCCGCATCCTAGTAGATGGTGTAGAAATTGTTGAAACATAACATGTAGCAAGCTTAGCCCTCTGGCTTAGTGGATTTGCTACATTGTTAATGGTGCCGGCCTTGTACTCAAAGGCTACATTGAACTCTACAAGTTTCTCCTGTCATCGTGCTTGCCTTGCATTGAGCTTAGGCTGTGATAAAGAATGGCTCACAGCCAAATTGTTGGTCTTTCACAAGTCGTTGGCCCAACATGTAGTGCCTCCACACTCAAAGACAATGTGTCACAACGAGAAGCTCCTTTTCGTGTCTCGTGTACCTTCATTCCGCATCATTTAGCTTGCGACTCTTATAGGCTATTGGATGCCTCTCTTATAGCAAAACACTTCCAAGTGCAAAGTCTGAGGCATCCGTCTGCGCTTCAAAAGGTTTGGAGATATTCGATAAAGTCAAAACTAGATCACCAAACATAGACCACTTCAGCTCGTCAAAGGCTTCTTGGCACGTCTCTAACCAAGTCTACTTCTGGTTCTTCTTCAATAACTCTGTCAAAGGAGTAGCAATTTTGGAGTACCCCTCCATAAATCGCCTGTAGTAGTTCTTCTTCAACAACTTTGTCAAAGGAGTAACAATTTTGAAGTACCCCTCCACGCAACCGCTTATAGTAGTTGGCCAACCCTAAGAAGGATCTTACCTTAGACACATTCGTGGGTGGCTACCATACTTGGATCGCCTTGACCTTGTCTTGGTCCATCTGGATACTCATGTGCTCGATGATATGTCCCAAGAACTGGATACGTTCTTAAGCAAATGAGCACTTCTCCAACTTCACATAAAGTTGGTTCTAACGTAGTTTTTGAAAAATCAGCTTTAAATGCTTCGCGTTTTCCTCCAACATGGAGCTATATACTACAATGTCGTCAACATACACCACAACGAACTTATCAAGATACTCACGAAACACGTCATTCATGAGCGTACAAAAAGTAGCCGGCGCGTTTATTAGACCAAACAGCATGACGAGAAAGTCAAAAGACTTGTATCGAGTGACACAGGTTGTCTTCGGCTCATTCCCTTCCTTGATTCTCACTTGATAGCAACCTGGCCGCAAGTCGAGCTTTGTAAAATACCTTGCCTGAGTCAACTGATCAAAAGAGTCCGCAATAAGTGGAATGGGATACTTGGTTTTTATGGTAATCTTGTTGAGAGCCCTGTAGTCTATGCACAATCTCAGACTCCCATTGTGCTTCTTTTGGAAGAGCACTGGTGCTCTAAATAGCTCTTTAGATGGTCTAATGAATCCCGCATCAATTAGTTCCGTGAGCTGCTTCATCAACTCTTGCGACTCTACAATGGCCATCTGATAAGGAGCAAGGGTTGCGGGTTTGGCACCTGACACCAACTCAATCGCATGATCAACAGCCCCTCATGGGCAGAAGATGCTTCACAAGCTCAGTAGGCATCATGTCTTTAAACTCTTTCAAAGCCTTCTGAAAGAGCTTTGGAACTGGACCCGTCTCTAACAACTCTTCCATAGATAAGGCAGCTAGCTAAGTAAGCTCATGCTTCTCGACTCCCTTCTTCACTTGCATGCCTGAAAGAAACTTTGCAGTGTTGTTAGTGGACATAGTAGGGATGAGGTAAGGTTTTTGCCCCATCATGCACATAGTGTTGTTGTACGGCATCACAACCGTCGTTTTTCTCAAAAACTCCAATTCGAGGATAGCTTAAAAGTCGTCCATTGGCACTACCGTGAAGTTGAGTTGTCCTTCCCATGAACATACTCTAACATGGATCAACTTAGCAACACCATATATCGGTTGAGCTGCTGAATTCACCGCCTTATTCCGGTTAGAATCCTTTTCTAAGGATAGGCCCAATTGTTCCATCTCTGTGCCCGATCCGAAGTTGTGAGTCACCTCCGTGTCAATAAGTGCACGAATTGGTTTGCCGTAGACTCGTAGGTCGACAAACATAAGGTCTTTGTTGGAGATCCTTCCACCCTTCTTCCTCTCACTAGGCTTGTCGGGGTTGTTTTCAACTTGCCTTGGTTTAGCATCAGTACACTTGCCTCTCTTGGCTTTGGAACTTGTCACTTGTTTCTTTACAACATTCCTCATGTGAAAGGCTCCTACTCTAGAGCCAGCCTTGGATCCCAGCTTAAAAGTGTGCCTGGATCGAGTGTCTTCTTCCTCAGTGTCGTTACCACTACTGTCACCACCTAGCACATATTTATTGGCTAGGTGCGATTGTTGTGCATTCAAGGCCTTCTTGTGTGGGCATTCGACCACCATATGTGGTCCGCTGCATGGGAAACGAGAAAGGGTTTCATTCAGCTTGGAGTCTTTGTTGTTGTTGTAGTCTCTTCCCTTGTACCTTTTGTTGTTCTTAGTATCACTACTTGATGCCTGATTGTTGGGTCCCTCATTCTTGGGTTTGCTGTGTCCCTGTGGCTTGTTTGCTTTCCCACTTTTGCCAGAAGTTCCCTTGTCTTTGTGCTTTAGGGACTAACTCACATAGTCCACTAGATGTTCGCAGCTGCATGAGCATTAGCCAAATCTTGGACTCGTAACTTGTTGAGTTCAAGTCGTACCCAGGGATTTTAAGCCTTCAATGAAAAAGAACAATTTGTCCTTCTTTGACATATCGTTGATATCCAGTATAAAGGCAGAAAATTTCTTGACATACTCTCTGATAGTACCCGTGTGCTTCAAATCACGTGAGTCTCGTCGGGTGTTGTATTCCACATTCTCGGGAAACGACTATGTCTTGAGCTTCTATTTGAGTTGTTCCCAGCCGTCAATAGTACAAAGACCCCATTGCATCTCATCATACTTGGTCCTTCACCATAACTTGGCGTCGCCTATCAAATACATAGTAGCCATCAATACCTTTTGGTTGTCTTCGAACTTCAGTGCCCGAAAGTACTGCACCATATCAAAAAGAAAATTCTTCAGCTCCTTGGCATCCCAAGCACCACTAGAAGTACGTAGTTCGAGAATGCGCACATGAGGTGCCTCTAAAATGGTCACCATCGGGGCCCTTGGCCAAAACCTTCAACCCCATCACCAGTTCCACCGACTGCGACAAGGCATGTCAACACATTGACACAGTTTTTGATGTCTTCCATGTCATGCCGAAAAGTAGTCAGCCCTGGTTTAAGGTCATCGACATCTTTAGTTTGAGTAGTAGTGCTGGAAGTGGCCCCTTCTTGCTCGAGTGATCGGAGGCGTTCCTCCGGTCGAAGGGCAATCCCAGTAAGTCTTTCAACCCGGTCTTCCAATGCATCAATCTGCTGTGCTTGGTTAACCATCCTGTAGCTTGTCTCAAAACGGTATGCAAGTTACTTGAATCTCCACAAGTTCACAAGTCTCAACATAGCTCTAATATCAACTGTCACGGGGCTAGGCTCGTGGCATGACCGATGGCATTTTACTGCCAGGTCTTGTTGAGCAAGCCCGCCAAGCTCAATCGCCCCTAAAACAAGCAAAAAGAACGATGGCATTTAAGTGTGTAAAACAAGCTTTTAATTAAACAACAAGAGTGAATTACAATGCTAGGTCGTTGCACAAGTAATCGACAATGCAAGGCCTAGACGTTGGTAAAATATCACAATAGGATAGAAAGGCAAGTTCACGTAGTGACCCCTCCCTATAATAGCATTATAAGCATTTGTCACTTTGGCACCAAGGAACATCACTATTTTTGAGGAGTCGTAATGGCTTTGTACGGACAAAAGAAAAAAGAACTAAGTTATGAGCTGTACATCAAAAAATAGCTCATAATTCCTAGAACAAAAGTGCCAATATGATGTGTGGCAAAATATGGCCCTAACATTAAGAAAATGGGAAAAAACGTCATTCAGCAACAGTTGTGCGTGCTGGGCCAGTTACTGGGTGCACTGGCTGGGGCATTGGGCACGCATGCACATGGTGTTGGGGCGCGCAATCATGCCCTCGCGCGTGGGGCGCGTGGCACTAGGGCGCTGGGCACTAGGCGCACGTGGCTGCCTGGTCCGCGCTCTGGGATGCCTGTTGGCCACACTAGTGCATGTTTTGGCCTGCTAGCATGCTGTCTTGGCCTGTTGGCATGCTAGCTTGTGTTTTTGGCCTGTTGGGCATGTTGGCACACATTTTGGCATGTTGTCTTGTCTTGGCTCCCCTGGACAATGTCTTGGGTGTTGCTTAGGCAGCTTTGTGGCCTTCCTTGGGCGTTGCTTGGCTCTTCTTGTGGGCACCCTTTGGCCTTAATTTGAGTGCACTAAAACACATTCTTGGAAAGTCATGGGGCGCCGAAAGGCAGCCCGTGACACATGTAATTATACAAAATGGAAGCCCAGTGCACGAGGCAGTTTGGGAAGGATAGAATGTAGGCAGCATTATCCCCAAATGCGGGGAGGCTATTTTTGTGATACAAACCCATGAAGCCTTAGACGTAATGGAGCAAGCTTACCATTGTGCCAACACTTGAATTTTTTCTTTTTGTTAAATCCAAACATCACTCAAAAGGGATTTTATATTTTCTTTCTACACAGATCAATAATGTTAATGTGCTTGTCCAAATTAAAGTTTATCTTCATATTTCTCACCTCCCTTGGGAAAATATGAGAAACAAAAAAAGAAAAAAGAGGAAGAAATGATATTTGGGTGGCTCCATTCTAGACACTTTCCCCTTCCAATGTTTCCTTACATCATCTTGCACATAGGTTGTGTTAGAATAGTTATTTTACTATTTTACTTTTCTAGTTTATGTCTCAAGGTAGAAAACCCTAAACCTAATTCTTCTCTTATTATTTCTGTCATTCTCTTTAAACCCTAAATTCGAAATTTTAAATTTCAACTTGGTATTAGAGAAAACGATCGTGCCATCATAGTTCGTCCAATTATTTAAAGGAGTTGAGAGTCACAAAAGTTGCTAACATCAGTATTATCTGGCGACGATGTCATGCTAATGTCATCGTCCATTTGGATGCTAATGTTTGCCGATTGCACCTCTCGGCTCGACTTGATCTCTTCTCCATTTTATTGGTTATTTTTGCAAAATATTTTTAAGCCATCTAACGTCAACTCCAAAACCCTAGTTTTTTATGTTTGATTTGGACATTTGCAGTTCATCGTGAGTTTGGCTACCTCTCTTCCACTCAATATGTGTCGCAAACCCTAATCTATATCAGATTTGAAGTAGATTTGAAGTTTGGTTGAAGTTCGTGCATTGATTTGATGTTTTTGGGGCTCGTTCTTAGTCGCGTGACTCTCACGGTGCCTAGGTTTTGCTCCAAAAGGGTCGACAATGGCTCTGGTTTGCTCTAAAGGAGTCAACGATGGCTCTGGTTTGCTCCAAAGGGATCAACGATAGCTAGGGTTTGCTCTAAAGGGTTCGTCGGCTGCTCGGGGTTGCTCCAAAGGAGGTGATGACGACTAGGGTTTTCTTCGAAAGGGTCAACGACGGCTAGGGTTCGGTTCGACGGCAATGGCGGCTAGGGTTTGGCGAATCTTCATCTTGTTCGGCAAAGGTGGTTTGAGTAGTTAGGGTTTGCGATTCATTATTGGTTAATTATTGGCTCGGTTCATTACGATTGTTCTAGTTCATTATTTGCTCAGTTCATTACTGGTTCATTAAGTTTTTTTAAGGGGATATGACTGAATGCAAAGTCTCTTTAATTTGGAATGATGAGATACCCAAACCTATTACATCCACAAATTAAATGGGTTGAATTACTTAGTTTAGGATCATGCGGTGAGATTTGTTTTTGTGCGGGAAGCGCAAATTAAAGTATGTGACTGATGCTCCGATGCCCTAAACGGATCCCATATGAAGATTGGATGTATGAAGATACAATTGTTATGAACTAGTTGTGGCATAGTATGGAGCTTATTATTGCCGCGGCCATTGAATTTTGCAACAGCTCTCTGAAGATCTGGAATTTCGTTGCTGACTCATTCTCACATCAAAGTAATGTTTCCTGTGCCTTTGAGATCTATAAAAACATCTTTACTAGGAAGCAGTCTAGAAAGCTTCTGTCAGAATATTACAGTATGCTTAAGAATCTTTGGGACCAGCTGTTGCAATTATGTTCTCTTACTACTGATCTTACAAAACAATTGCGCCACTGGAAGGACTTTATGATTGCTTTTTTGTTATTCCGATTTAGACCCTGAGTTACATGGGTTCAAAGATTAGATTCTTGCAAGCGAGACCTTGTCTACCGCCGCTAAGGCCTATTCTCGACTTTTGTGCTCTTCATTGGAACATGCATCCACTGCCTCTCGCTTTACTTCTTCTTCTTTGGAGTCCTCGGCTTTAGTTTCCACTGGTGGTCGTAGTGGCTCCCGTGGTGAATGTGGTGGCCATAGTTCTCGTGGTAGAGCTTGTAGTGGTGGTTACGGTGACCGAAAGTGTGATTACTGTGGGGGTAATAATCATACAAAACCATGTTATTGGCAAAAGTATGGCAAGTCAGGTTCTGTTCATCAAGTTACTGATAGTACTTGTTAGCTCTAGTCTGTTGCATCTTCAGCTTGTTCTTGTCTGGCCTCCTCTAGTTCTAATTCTTCTGGTTCACTCACTGCTCAACTTAATAATCTCGTTCAGGTCTTGCGTATCGCCTATCCTTCTTCCACTTCTATTGCTACTTTAGCTGATTCAGGTTCTATGGCTTGTCATGGATTATAGATTTTGGAGGTAGTTCTCATATGTCTGGTACTTCTTCCTCGTTTTTTGATTTTACTCATATTCATCATAATATTATTTGAGGCTTTTAGCTAATGGATCTTCTCGCCCTGTCCGTGGGAAAGGTGTTCTTCAGCCTCATCGATCCCTAGCTTTACCCTCTAGTCTCTATGTTCCCTATTTTCCCTTCAATTTGCTTTCTGTTAGTCAATTGACTAAAGTCTTAAATAGTTCTTTAACATTTTTTTCCTTCTTGTGTTTTTCAGGACCTACAGACAAAGAAGATGATTGCTTCGGGGCATGAGAAAGATGGTCTCTATTTTTTGAAGACTGATCGCGCCTCTCCTCACACATCCTTTGCCCTTGAGTGCCTTTGTTTCTCCTATTTAGTTGCATCTTCGGTTGGGTCACCCTTCTTTAACCAAATTGAAGTTAGTTATTCCTCATTTGAGTTATGTTTTTAGTTTAGCGTGTGAGGCAGGCATCACCGTAGCTCTTTTCCTTCTAGTAGTCATGGTCGTCAGTCTACGTCTTTTGATGTAATCCATACTGATAGTTGGGGTCCATCTCGAACTCTTAGTACTAATGGATATTTCTATTTTGTTATCTTTGTTATTGATTACTCTCGTATGACTTGGTTATTTTACTGAAGAACAGATCTGAATTCTCTTATTCTTATCAAACTTTATAATGAGATTTTTACACAATTTCGCAAAAAGATCAAAATTATTCGCTCTAATAATGCTTCGGAATATATCTAGTCCACTGTTTACTTCTTTATGTGAATCGTGGTATTTTTCATCAAACTACTTGTTTTCATATCTCTCAGTAAAATGGTGTTGCTGAGCGTAAATATCGACATTTATTAGATGTTGCATGTACTTTATTATGCACAATGTAGGTACCCAAACATTTTTAGGGTGATGCTATTCTCATTGCATGTCATCTCATTAGTCGTATGCCCTTCGTGGTGTTGAACAATGAATCACCATTTTTCTTATTATACCCTGGTTCTTTGCCTTTTTCTCTCATTCTTCGAGTAGTTGGTTGCGCTGGCTTTGTTCATGTTCTTGATCCCGGACTTGATAAGTTATCTCCTCGAGCTCGCAAATGTGTTTTTCTTAGGTACTCACGCACTTAAAAATGATATTGTTGCTATCATCTCGAGTATTGCCGATATTTTGTTAGTGTTGATGTCACGTTCTTTGAGTCGACTTCTTTCTTTACTTATGCTGGTCATGACTTGTCTTCAGACCTTCTCTGTTGTCGTGAGGGTCAGTTCTCCGCTCCTACGCTTCTTTTGCCAATCCTCCTCCCAGTCTAGGTAGGTAGGTAGGTACAATCTCCTCCTCTACAGGTGTACCAACGATCTCAGAATCGACCGATTGTCTCATATAGCTCGGCCACATCATTTTCACCATCTGCGGTCCTTACTCCGATTGATGACCTGCCTATTGTCTTGCACAGAGGTAAACGTACTTGTACTTAACACCCTATTACTCAGTACGTTCCTATGCTCGTGTCCTTTCTTGCCTTCCTTTCTTTGCTTGTGCTATGTCTATTGTTTCTATTCCTTCTTCTGATAAGCAGGTTATGTCATTACCTGGATGGAAACACACTATGGATGAGGAGATAGTGCTCTTCATCAAAATTAGATTTGGGAATTTATTTTTCTCCCTCCTGGCAGGAAAACAGTGGGCTGTCATTGGGTGTACACTACTACATTGTTAAATATCTACCAGATGGTTTCATTGAGCGGCTTAAGGCTCTGTTAGTGGCTAAGGGATACACTTAGACTTGTGGTGTTGATTATTTGGAGACTTTTTCTCCTGTAGCTCTTCTTAATTCTGTTCGAATTCTTCTATCTGTGGCAGTTAGTCATACTTGGCCGCCATTTTAACTTCATATAAAAATGCCTTTCTTCATAGTATGCTTCAGGAGGAGGTATATATGGACCAATCCCCTGATTTTATTGTCTTCGGTAGTGGGAATATAGTTTGTCGTTTGCGTATTCTATGATCTAAAGCAGTCTTACAGTTACACGTCTTGATATTATCTATGCCGTTGGTATGGTTATTCGATTTATGCATGTTCTTCGCCAACCTCACTTTAAAGCTATTTGTCGAATTGTACGATACTTGAAAAATGGATCAAGTTGCAGTCTGCTCTGTAGGCCTTCTCGCTCCTTGTCTGTTGGCTTTAGTGATGCAAATTGGGCTGGCAGTCACTTTGACCGATGGTTTACTTCTGAATACTGCACCTTTGTTGGAGGAAATCTTATTACTTGGCGTAGTAAAAAATAGAAGGTTGTTGCTCGTTCTAGTGTTGAAGCTGAGTATCGTGCTATGGCGCATATTGCTTTTGAACTACTATAAGTTTGCTCTCTTCTTGGGCACTTTGGCGTTCATGTTTTTTCATTGATGTTGATGTATTGCAATAATCATGCTGCTATTTTTATTGCTATTAACCTAGTCTTTTATGAGCGAACTAAGCATATCGAAATTGATTGTCATTTCATTCGTGATTTGTTGTTACGGAATCACATTATCACTCCGTATGTTCGCTCGGAAGATTATTTGGGCGATATTTTCACAAAACTTTTATCTCGTTCCTCTTTTCAGCATTTATCTTTAAAGCTGAGCATGTTTAATCTCTATGCTCTAGCTTGAGGGAGTGTGTTAGAATAGTTATTTTATTATTTAGTTTTCTAATTTATGTCTCAAGAGTCTTCTTGTAATTTACACTTTCTAGCGATTTAATATAAATACTTAGAGGTGAAAGTGACAAAGGTAGAAAACCCTTAACCTAATTCTTATCTTATTTTTTCTCTCTTTCTTTTTCTCTTTAAATCCTAAATCTTAAACTTTGAACTTCAACCAGTTGAATAGAGGAGCTTAAAGGTGGGAGTTTCAAATATTTATGTTATGCACATTACAATCTGTGTCCCCGTTTTTATCCAATGGTGTTTTTTATTTGTAGGAAAACTGTTAGGCTGCATTTTTATATCATAAAACTGTTTTTCTTATTCGCTCAAGGTTCTTTGCATTATGAAATTTATTCATCTTTATGGCTGAAAAATGGAAACATCCTTGTATAGGATCTAATTTGCTAACCACTTCACTAATATTATTTATTCATTTGTTTTTTTGTAATGTTTCTTTGGTCTTATCATGTTGGGGGAAATAACTTTCTTAAAAGATGCTAGCTGCCTATGCTATAGAAGTTTCTTTGGAATCGAATGCTGCAATTTAATCCTGCACTTATCCAATTTGTTAGGTGTATCGGCAAGGGACGGGCACCCCTCATTGTATTACCTGTTGCCATTGGTACGAAAAAGGACAAGTAGGAAAATAAAATAAAGACTACGAAATCAAGCTCCCCTAAGATGTCCAACTCTCGATGTTCTATCCCAAGAAAGGGGTAAAAAAAAACAAAAAAGACGTCAATATTTAAAAGGCTGCTTGTCAATATCTTATGTTCTATGATGTGCTTGCCATGGTATTTGTGAGTATGAACGGTTGGACTGTGTTGGGGTAGTTTCCTGTTAAATAATTCATTTTAACAAAGAGAAGCACAGTGACTTCTATTCTTTCTTATGACAAATAAACTCTTATAAAATTCTCAGCATTTCCCTTATAGATTTTTTTGGGGTCATTTTCCTATGACATCTTGTGGCCTCCGGAAGTTATGTTTTAATCATTCTGTCTGATTCTGTTTATTTTCACTACAAAGTCATGTGCCTAATTCTGGCTCTTCTCTCTCTAATGTATGCGTAGGCAGTTAAAAGGCCCTGGGAGGAAGATCCACTTACAATGAGTGAAGAAGTTATGAAAACCATATCTTTGGAAGTCGTGCGCGAAAAATTGTTGGACCATATACACCAGGTTGTGCTTAGCTTGCTATATTAATTTGTCATATGGCCTTGCTGTTTTTTTTTTTGGCAAAAATACCTAGGGCCCATTTGGTACAGTTTCCCAAATCCTGTTTTCAGGGAATTCTGAGTTGAAAAAAATAAAAACTCGTTTGTTGGCACAGCTGAAAAAACTATGCTCGAAAAAACGAAAAATTATGAGTTAAAAAATGGGACGTTTTTGAAAACAGATAAACGATGTTTTCAGTTTTTTTTCTTAATTTTCTTCGTTCGTTTGTTTGACAATCAACACACAGAATCAACGCACAGGTAGTCGTCATCGTCCCTTGTGGCACAAGCGGTCGTCGTCGTCTGGGTGCGTCTCAGCCTCTCTGGCGCTCGTCGTCGTCCCAAGCGGCACAAGCGGTCGTCGTCGTCATTGTTTGTCGTTGTCGTCTACGTTCGTCTCAGCCTCTCTGGCGCTCGTCGTCGTCCCAGGCGGCACAAGCGGTCGTCGTCGTCGTTCGTCGTCGTCATTGTTTGTCGTTGTCGTCTACGTTCATCTCAGTCTCTCTGGCGCTCGTCGTCGTCCCAGGCGGCACAAGCGGTCGTCGTCGTCGTTCGTCGTCGTCATTGTTTGTCGTTG
>JAOTRH010000010.1:3560325-3582775 GCA_034768845.1 Heliamphora exappendiculata | reverse complement strand
TCGTCTACGTTCATCTCAGTCTCTCTGTCGCTCGTCGTCATCCCAGGCGGCACAAGCGGTTGTCGTCGTCGTCGTCGTTGTTCGTCGTTGTCGTCTGCGTTCATCTCAGCCTCTCTGTCGCTCATCGTCGTCCCAGGCAGCACAAGCGGTCGTCGTCGTCGTCATCGTCTGCGTTCGTCTCAACCTCTCTGGCGCTCGTCGTCGTCCCAGGCGGCACAAGCGGTTGTCGTCATCGTCGTCGCCTGCGTTCGGTCTCTCAGATCTCAGGCTGTTGTCTCAGATTGGTTTTCTCATATGTTGATTTAGGACGGTTAGGATTAGGGTTTGCAAAAATAGTATACCAAATACAATTTTTCTTTTCAAAATTTTATAAAATTATTTTTAAAATTCACTTTTACAAAATAGTTTTCAAATAACAATTTTAGAAAACGCAACCAAACGGGCTCTAGTTTTTCCTCTTTTTCTTTTTCTTTTTCTTGTTTCTTCTGTGTTTCATATTTCCAAATTATTTGTCTAAGGAGTTTAAATTGGAAAATTTAACATCTCTTATTTCAGGAAATTCCATATAGTATAGGACATTGCTTGGTTGATTGGAAGGAGTTACGAGATGGATCTCTTAGGATTGAGCAACACTTCATCACTCACAAGACGAGCCAGCGCAAGATTCTTGTTGGGAAGAAGGGCTGTAAAATAGGGTATGTTCATTAATCAAACCAAACCAAACCAAACAAATCCAAAATGGGTCTTAAAAAGCCCAATCCACTGGGATTGGCTATATAAATCTTTTTGTTTCATTTTACTCCGTCTGGATGAGTCCTTTTTCATTATTTCATTATGTCCAGGGTTATATGCTTAGTTAAATACAATAGATTGATATCCATGTAATAAAATATGGGTGTTTTTTAAAAAATGTTCTATATGGACAAATATGTCTCAATTGGCATGTTTAAGGGCTGAGATATTTTCAATCAGGTGGCTGAGATGTTTTCCTAATCATTAAGTTTTTACATTTCAAAACACACATTACCCACCTCAACTGTCTATTCACATCAACTTTTTCTCTCATTTCCTTTTCATTATCTTCATCTTTTTTTGTGATAATGTAGAACTATTTTATGTATTTTTTCCTTCGGTTTTATTTGATTTACTTGTTAATTTGTTAAATGTTATTTTTATATTTAATTTCTCGGTTTAGGAAAGTGGGTTTTGTTAATGGTAGATTTTTTTTTCCTGTATTACGATTGTTTTTTTGGATACGACTGCTGGATATCAACTCTTCTCGGTGTGTCAAGTTTGTACAATGTTTTTGCTTTTCTGTAGAAATTCTTTTAGAATAATAATTTTATTAGAATACCATATTGTTGCTTGGTTCTTATTCAAAAAAAAAAAATCAAATTGGTGTTAGAAGATGCGTCAACTCTAAATATGTTGTATACATGAATTATTTAGTTGTAATTAAATTTATTTTTTAGTATAATATTTTTCTTAATTTTTTTATTATTAATTGTTGTCCACAATTAATATTAAAAATAAATTACATTAAAAAGTGTTTTTAGACATGGGTGAATTCACTAGTAGTTTCTTATTGCAACATCTTATCAGAACTTGGATCTTTCCGTTTCCCTAGCATTCTCGGGAACTGTGATTCTATCACTCTTGACTCTTCTTTACTATTGCATCTACTGATCTTTTTGTTTATGACCTAATCATCTAAAAGTATCTTCTTTCTTCACTTATTTTCAAATAGAGTATTGGTTCTTTACCAATTGGTGCAACCCTAGTTTTTGATTTGGTTCTCCAGTCTTGAAAATCAAGAGGAGCCAACATTAGTAACATGTATGGACCGAGTATTTTGACATGGTATCTAACTAAAAAATGTCAAGTTTGATTACCAGACATGATAGCATTGATAGAGTTAGATTTTTTTTTTAATTAAGAAAAAATGTTGTATGGGTGAATGAGGAATATTAGAGTCAGATTTAATCCGAAAAATCACAAAACCTATGATATTCACCACATCCTGGAGTATGATGAAGCTGTTGAAATCCTTGAACCTGGGGCTAGAGAAACCCATTATGAGTGTGCAAGTAAGCTGATAAAGAGAGAGAGAGATGGCTATAATAAAAGTTGGTCTCACTTGTCCTTTAATCAATTAAGGGTTTCTTGTAAATTTAAGAATCTCAATATTGTACTTTAGGTAGGATGCTTTCTAGAAATTACTTCAAACACGGGCAAAACATTATGTTTTTTGGATTCTTGATATAAAGGTAGAATCGATGAAAGAAAGAGGAAGAATATGGATATGAATATAACATAGAATCAGATATCGAGAGTGAGAGAGATTGAGAAGAGAGAGGAAGGGAGGGAGGGGGAGAGGGACAAGGATAGGGAGAGGGAGGGACAAGGAGAGGGTGAGAGAGTAGTTCTTGGTCTATGAAGATGCATTGTTAGGTGCTCCAATTTTTTCCAGTGAGGCCTAACCTAAACCTGTGCTTGAGAGATAGCTAGCTATCCATACACTAATAAGGGAATGCCTGGATCCTCGAGAAATGAGGAGCCAGATCTGCCGTAGACATTTTTTTGCAGTGGTATCCCTTGCTTAAAATGGGTGTTATAGTTTCACTTCAGGCATGTGCTTCTGATTAGAAGGGTGGTTTACATGATCTGCACAGAACTGGCGAGATTGGGGATTGGTTAGCCCCTTCTTAGCTTAATTTATGCTTTAAGCTTTGTCAAAGATTTGTTGGTTTGTAGCTTAGTTGAAGGGCTTATAACTCGATATAATTGTTGGCCAATTTTTTTGACTGACTGATCTGGTCACCCCTCAACCAAGTAAGACATTTCTAAGCAGTTCCGCTCACCCCCTCGGCAATCTTTTTGGCTTGACCAAGAAGTCTTATGACCTTTGAGTCACACAGTGTTTTTAACTGAAATAACTTACGCAATTCATGCTTTTTTTTCCCTTCTTTAAATCAAAACTCTATCAACTATGCACATTTTATTCTTCTTCAAAATCAATTAAAGGGTAATAAATATAATTACACATTCTAAACATAAAAAATGAATTTGTTGACAAATATCTATTTCAATTTTTATCTCAGTTTCCTAACCAAACAGACGAGTAAATAAATTTAGCTTCTTTTAACTTTATTTTTTCTCCCTACACTATTTTCCCTATCATTTTTCTTTTCGTCCACAATCCAAGATCCAATCATATAGCATAGAAGTTCTAATGAAATGAAAATGTTGTAATATCAAATCAATGGCTCCTAACATGACTACTTATTGAATAACTGTAATTAACACATGTTCCAATGGGTTCCACATCTATTTGACTGGATCAAAGAGAGTTTTGCCTCTCGCCAACATCTAGATTCTGTAAGATTTTTGCGTCAAATTGGCAGGCCGCACCAGTGCTGCTTTTTTCTTGTTGTTTCTTGGGGTATCTCAGCCATATTAGCACTCATTTTTTGCTAGTCCTTTTCCATTTGGTTCTCCCTTGGATGATATTAAGGTAGCATGCTGACCTTGTGCTTGTGCATTGGCAGGATGTCACTTTAATTAAATAGTTTTGCTTGTCATTTGATTGAATGCAATCTTATAGAGGAATTTATGCTTTGCTCTTTTAACACAGGAGGATAGGCATTGAAGCCAATGAAGAGCTAAGGACCATATTTAAGAGGAATGTTCACCTCATTCTCCAGGTTAGGTTAAAATGATACAATTTGCAAATGAATCATAAGTAGTAGGCATAGCTTTTTCTACTAAGATTATTTGTTATATATATAGAGGGGCCATCTAATGTACTTGTACTGTATTCTCTTTGATCTCTCTCTCTCTCTTTCTCTCTCTCTTTTTTTTTAAACATTTGCATCACTGACTTCTGATGATTCCCTGGGTTTGCACATGCGATTGAGATTGAATTAGGGCTATTACCCTTGGTATAATCTTTTGTTTGTATAAACTATTCTGATTATTTGATTTTCCCATGTTTTGCTTTTTTATCTCACAGATGAGATTGGTTTACCCTCTCAATGATCAATCTTTTCTCTTTACCTTTTCAATCTAATCGTTCCGTCTGAGTTTTATTTATTTTTTGTATATGTATTAAGTGTATGAAATATTGTTCTTTTTCCCCTTCTCTATTGAGCTAGTATGATTGATGTATTCTTGTAGTGTGAATCTGAAGCCTCTCCCGGAGTGGGTATTTTAAGTGGTTCATAATTTTCATTTTACACATGGGTTTCTAAAAAAGTTTATGTTTTTTAAATTTACTCGTCGAGATTTATTAAACAATATTTATATTAGAATGAAAAAAAAATAAATATTTCATAATTTTCAAAATGAAGTGATTTTTAAGTTTTACAAGTAAGTTTCTTTCTGACTGAGTTTTTGGAATTAAAACTGTTCTCTTTTTTTTTCTTTTTTTTTTTTTTTCAGGAATTGAAATTCTTCTTAATTTTTTAAAATTGAAAAAAATTGAATAATTGTGAAATTTTGTAGTTTTAAATCGGGAAATTGAGAATTTTCTCAATTATTATTGCCCAATATCACCAATTTCGTATTATTGGGAATTAGAAATTAAGTCTAGTGTATTAAAAAATCTTGTGAATTACTATTAATAATTTGATTTTAAACATTTTGAAATATGTTATTAGGTTTTTTATTTAAATTATTATGTCAATGGTCAATTTTGGTCGTTACAAAAAAACCAGAAAACAATGGGCTTGTTTGGACGATTCAGAGTTAAAAAAGTTCTTTTTAGATTTTTTTTATTATTAGTGAATATTTTTAAACTTCGATTCAATTTTCTCAATTTTTATATTTCTTTGCATTTGAGAAATTAAGAAAGGGATTTTTTAAAAATAAATTAAAAATGTTCAAAAAGTCAAAAATAAAATAAAATAAAATTTTAATAATATAATTATTTCGTCTTTAATAAAAAAATTTCAGTTCTGATAATTTTTTACTTTTAAAATAATACTAATTAAAATAACTTAAAATAAAGATAGTCAAAATATTAAAAAAGGAAAAGAAAATTCTAAAAAAGTCGAGCTTTGATGCACAAGCTTGTTATTTTTTGGAAAGCAAGTATCACGGTCCATTTTAATTCAAAATTTCCCTTTAATTGCATAAGAAGCATGAAAAGGTAAAAATGAATCGCTACTAAAGTTTTATTTTGTAATCAGATTTAATTTGGCTTTTGGTCTCTATGCATAAAGTTTTAAGAAATCAACAGTTACAAAGTAATGGTAGTTTAAAGACATTTTTTTAACAAAACGAGTTCTTTCGAATTTGCTTTGAGGCCAAATAAAAGAATAAAAAAATTAACTTTAGACTTAGTTATCAAATGAGGGCCTTTTTTTTTTTTTTTAACTTCAAATTTTTTGTCCATACATCAGTACCATTTCTGATTTTACCAACAAATAATACAAATGCCCTTTTCAATAGTTTAGATGACTTACAACCCTCAACATGCAAAAAAATCTCCTCTCAGGGAGACGCAGTTTATTTAGTGCGGACAAATTCAACTTCTAACAAAATTCAACAAAAAGGATGTTCTAATTTTAGCACTGATATGAATATAATACTATGTTATATCATTATACAAATTCAGAAATATCAAAATATGAATTGCAGAGATTGAATTGAACACATTCAAGTTGCTTTAATCTTGAGTTGGCATATATACCCACTTGAAAACCCCTGAAGCCAAATACAAGTTCACAAAGCCCAATCAATCTTCCATGGTGTAAAAAACAAGAATCTATCAATAATAAAAAATAAAAAAAAGTAAAAGCAAAGATAATAAAATAAAAAACCGTCCTAAAATTGTGCATATTCACATTTGATCCACCGCATGCCCTGTCAAAATAGTGCTAAAGTTAGGCTCAAAACCTTCTTGGATCTGCCGAAGCTTGTTAAAGGGAGAAAAGTCTTGAAGGCATGAGGTTGTTGGGGGATTGAAAATGGAAAATCTGTTCGGCTGAATGATCAGTTGGTGTATAGGGTATTAGGGTGGAGAACTTAATCAGACAAAATCAGCGGACCTGGAAGAAGGAAGAGGCTAATAATAGATTCTCAGCAGAAGACACTAAAATGATTCTTTATATGCCATTGCCTATCTCAAATACTCCAGATAAACTGGTTTTGCATTATTCAGTTTACTGTGGATATGAGACAGCTTTGATGCAAAAACAGAATAATTTGGCCGGAAAAAATGGTGGTGGAGAGTATAGCCGGAGAGAGGATAAAAGGGCTTATTGGGGACAGCTTTGAGGTATCAAAGTACTAGATAAAATAAAGGATTTCTTGTGGAAATGTAGCCATGAGATTGCTGCTATTAAGCAAGCTCTTTATCGAAAACGGTTGGCCTGGGATATGGTGTGTCTGGTTTGTATGAAAGGAACAGAAACCTTGATGCATATGGTAGCTACTTGCCCTATTGCTAAAGTTGTTTGGTATTCCTCTCCCTTTCATCTTAGATAAAATGAGGCAGGGGCTTTTGAGTTCGATAAATGGTGGGAAAGGAGGAAAATGGAGAGCAAGCTCTTGTTGTGGTTGCAAACCTTGTTTGGAATTTATGGAAAAACAGGAATGTAGCCCATTTTTAGAAGAAGCAGGTTGCTCCAATCATGCTGATGCAACAAGCAGTGGATAAAAATTTCAAGATTTTTAATGGCGAATAGAATTGAGGATCAAGTAGTGGGTGGATCAACGAGGCCAATCAATGATTCAATAGGCCTACTCTGGGATCCATGAGGAGAGGCCAGGGATGGTTCAAGGTAAATCTTGATGTAGCTTGTGGGAATAAAGATAATGCTTCTAGATTAGGCATTGTGATTCGAGGCTCAAGCGGGGTTTTCATGACGGACAAGGCGATACATTTGCAGAGGAAGGGATCTCCTATGTTAGAAGAGTGTTTGGTGGCTAGGGAAGCAGTTGTGTTTGCAGGGGAGTGTGGTCACCTGACAGTTATTATTAAAGAAGATGCTAAAGTTGTGCTAGATATGCTTTCGAGTGGAGCTGCAGTGCAACAAGAGATTGTTGCTTGTGGAAGATATCAGGTTGTTGTGTAGCTCTTCCTTCCCTTAATGTTACTTTAGCTTTGTGCATAGGGAAAGGGATTGGGGTGGCTCATTCTGTTCCTAGCCAGACAAGGTTTGTTGGGGATAGATTGCAATGTGTGGTTTGAAATCCCCATGTATCTGGTAACTTCCCTTCATCCCTTGGTTAAGGGCTTTTGCTTCTTCCTATCATTTATGGATTTTTAGCTATCATTTTTGCTTTAGTGTAATTTTATAGAAGACAGCGGGGAAAATTGCCCAGCTGGCTTCACCCATGTCTCTCCTTTGGGAGTTGCTAAATATTCATACATTTTTGTCAATTACACATACAATATGCATTAAGATACTTGTACACTATCCATAAATAATTGTTCTAACAAATATACTAAAAAACATAGTGTATTTAAAATCTCCTCTCTCCTCTCTCCTCTTCTTTCACCAAAGTATCACAATAACATATTTCCTCATCATGTCCACCCGTCCCCTATCACCCCACCCAATCTTTCTCTCCTCCCTTACCCCATCCCGACATTATTGTCATGATCACCAGCCTGCTTTCGCAGCCACCACTTTTTTTTTTTGGGGTATTTAGCCACCACTTTTATCTCCTCCACCGGTGAACAAGAACGTTCCTAAAATTTTAATTTAAGAATTTAAGGGTGGCAAACATATACACTAACAAAAACTTTAAAAAAAGTATGAACTATTGGCATACAAGTAGAAAGATAACATCAAAATATATATAAATAAACATGTTTTATTCTATTCAATACAAATATAAAAGATAGCAACTTTAAATCAATCTATCTACTTAAAATGAGACATTTTGAATTTTGTTCGACGCTCTTTAATGCCATTAAAGTCATCTATCCTTAGCAATATTTTTTCCAATGAAAGTGATTAAGTAACTTGCTAAAAAATCATTCTCCATCTTATTACACAACCTAGTTTTCATAATTGTCATAGTTAAAAACGCACGTTCTGTTATAACTGTTGAAATTATTTAAGACAATACAAAACGAATTAATCTATTAATAATAGGATAAATTGTTGACTTTCCTGTTGTTGCCAACACATGGCACAATTCAAAAAATTTTGACAAGTTTTGAAACTCAAAATGTTTAAAAATGTGGAGCTTAAAGTTTTGCAAGTGAAATTTCAAATGATATTTTTCTCGTTATCTATAAGATAATACATATTTGCAAGCTTGCACATATCCTTAATTTTGAATGACTTATAGTTATCCCGACCATCTAAAGACAAACTTAGAATAAGCAACTCCATCACATCTTTAAACCTATGTTTAATTCTTGCATTTAAAAATAAACTATATGTGTAAAAGTATCAACGTGAACGAATGCTCAATAATGATGCGACCTAAAAATATTGACATGAAAAGATGCTCAATAGTGATATGATCTCTTTGACGATGAGAAATATCTCGACCTACTGTATAAAGAGCACTCATTTCAGGAACAACTATCTCATGCATTTTACAAAATAATGAGACTTTCTCTAAAAGATACAAAAAATACATGAACTATGTCACAAGTGGTTTCCTATAACAACAGTGTTATGAACAAACCTCAAAACAATGACCCTATATTCTTGATTTGATTCATTTTGAGATTCATCTACAATAATGCAACATTTTCATCGTGGATCTACTCATAAATGAATCTTTGTATTTTATCATAGAAAAAGAATCTCTTTTTGAATTTGACGTGAATCGTAAGAAGCATTTGAGGGGCATTATGTAACACAAATGCTTTCACACCCTCAATATAGGAGACTAATTCTTTTACCAAACTGGATACAATTCCCTCTACTGGTAGATGTAGAACTTACAACACGGCATCTAAGAGCACAAGCATGTAATGTGAGTCATTTAATTACATTTATTGACGTCTTCACGACAAACGATTTTTTGCAATTTGTTCAAAACTTTGATTTTCAACAATCTTCTCGATATGATGTGCTTGATTCATTAAATCATTACATCGACTAACAACACATCTTTTGAATGAGTTAAAATCCATCCCCACATGAGATAGCAAAGCACAATTCTTACCAATATTCAATTTATTCCATGATGAAAATTCATGAATAGAGAAAGTATTATACTCACGGCGTCCAAGCGGCTGGGCAAAAATATAGCATGAAAGGATGGCACAATTTTTTATTGGAGAATATTCTAACTAACCTAAAAATAAGTTATAGAAAGAAGCTAAAAAGCGACGATCATTCTTATCTTTAACATATTGATCTTTTAGAAATTCAAGTTGATATAGTCCAAATATGAGATAAACTCGTATGATTTCATTCACGTTTAGATACTAGATAATCCCATATTGGGATCACAGCGAACTCACCAAAGCATGATCTCGTCACCAGCGAGCAAGGTGCTGCTGCCGCCACTTGCGGAGTAAGATTTAGGTGGAGAGAAGACGTCAAGAAACTGGTCGAAGGATGGCGATCGACGGTGACGAAAGCTGAGATGAGAGAGAGAGAGAGAGAGAGAGAGAGAGACGGACGGTCCGGTAGAGAAGTTGAGAGACCACTTTCGATTTTGCCAAGAAATGTTACTTGTGTGTGTGTGGTGGTGGTGGTGGTGGTGACGGTGGTGGTAGTGGTTGTTGTTGTGTGTTTGTGTGTGTGGTGGTCGTGGTGGTGGTGGTCTGTTGGTGTTGGTGTTGTTGGTGGTGGTGTGGTCTAATGTTGGTGATTATAGGGGTAATTTTGGTATAAAAAATATAAAATATGATTTAATAGAATATAGTTATTAGGTGATACTTATTGGAATACAAGTAAATGGGACCTAGCCCAAAATTTCTTAACCTTTTTTTTTTTTTTTACTTTAGATTGATTTAATTGGGTTATGGTTAACTATAGAAAAAATTAAAAGAATAATATAGTATAAAAAGAACGTTTTTAAAAGTCGTAAAGAAAACGAACACCACCATTAATTATCCTTCTAATCCATCCCTTGCTTGCGAACCACCGAAGCTCACTGTAACTCTCAAATCTCAATCTCATCTTTCTCACAAGTCTCAAGACAACCACCAAAACCCACTATTGTTGCCCTCGGCTGCACTGCCCTTTCATCTCCCGCCACCACTACGTTTGTAGCTCTCTCGCGCACCTACCACCATTTAAAATCCCCACCTTCTCTAATTACATCTCGCTTACACATTCACAGGCCACCACCATCAATACCTGCCACCATCTCCAACCTTTTCCCTTTCTCAGGGCTAGAACTAGAACTTCTATTAAACTGGGTCCAGGAAAAAAATTAGGATGATTTTTAAATTTTAATTTATTTTTTTGAATTTTTATAGAACGTAATAAAGCTTGAGAATTTGGTGAAGAAAAAAGCCAAAAACTCTTAGTGTCATGAAATTTAAAACATTAGTCAAGTAATGGTAATGTTATTATTCAAAATAAACGCAACAACAAAAGTAGCGTTGGAGGCATGGAGTCGACCACTATAGAAAGGACTAAATTATTTGGATGGTTTAGAAAGAGACTTAGCACTTCGCCTGGTTGAGTAAATTTAGTATGTTATAATGATCATGTTTACATATCATTTGATGCGATATCTTTTTAGGTACAAGGTGTGATGCCATCATGATACTAATTAATGACAACTTTTAATAGATTTCATAGTTAAATATTTCATATTTTTTTTAAAATTTTAACTGTCTAAATTACTTCTTTTCATACTAGCCAATCATTTGTGTACATTAACATTCTTTAATTGTTTGTAAGTCATTTTCACTATTACTTTTAAAAATGTTAAGAGAAACTTTAAATGAGAATACATTATCGATAATGCTTTTATTTTTATCTCATATTACTTCTCCTATATTCATGTAATGTATTGAGATCTCATTATTTTTAGGTACATGTTTCTCTTCAGGAGAAATTCCATTAGAAATATTCTCTTCAAAATGTTCCACATCTTGGGTTATTTGTTTTGAGAATCTAGCCTCTTTAAAAACACTTATCTTTGTAAGTAAAACTTTCAAAAGTACTTACTTTCTTGTCATGTTTTTTCTCTTCCATGAAATTCTATCTTTTTCACTAACAAGCATCCCGCACTTCTGGCTTGCCATATATTCACTTGCTACTATATCACTCGATAGTCTTACAGAGTATTAATTCTTACAAGAGTATTAGCAGCTAGTAAATGCAACGTTATTACTTGTGTTGGTAATGCACTCAGTAATTGATTTGCAATACTATACAAATAAATAATTGTTTAAATTTGTAGTTTACATTGATTAGTTCGAGAATTAAGATAAGATAATGTCAAAGTATTCCAAGTAATTTCACGTCAAGTTTTAGGCTGCAAGTTTTCTTCTCTAATGTTAGAAAGACACTCATCAAAATGACAATTCTCAAAACATGTTTTAAATATATCACTAGTTATGAGTTCTAAATATGTAATATTAGACAAAGAATTATAATCCACATAAGCTCCAAGTTGAAATTGAGGACCCATTTTTGTGTGTTGGAGGGGTGCAATAGGAATATAAATAGTATAACTAAAAACTCTTATGTGAAAAATAATGGTTCTTCACTAACTACATGCCGTAACGACAAATACTTATGATGTATAGTTAGTCTAACACAAATTAAAGAAATTGCATGTAATACAGCATGTCGCTAAGTTAAAACAGGTAATTTTGTCCTCATAAAAAAGAATAGACAATTAATTGAAGTTTTTTAATAGAAGATTCAGTTAAATCATTTTTTGTCTAATTAGTTATCCAAGCAGTTTAGCAAATGCAGCTTCCAGAGTAAAAAAGCTAACAAATATATGACATTCTAGTTGATGCATCTATTAGAACTATAAAATAACAAAATGATCTATATGGAGAATGTATTGTACCACAAATATCCCTTTAAATTCTTTACAAAATGGTTAGGGGTCCAGCAACTATTTTTGTGGGTGATGGTCTTTTAATTAGATTTTCTTGTGAACAAGAAGCATAAGAATAATCACTTGATAAAAGAAATTTTTAGTTTTTTAATGGATGTCTATGTGAATTTTTAATAATCCAACGCATCAGTATTGATAAACGATGCTCAGGGCGATCATGTCATAACACAAAAAATTTTGGATCTGAACACTTCAACTACATCATAACATGTGTTTCTATTTCTGGAAAATATGTTTTTATTTCTTTTCTTTTGTCTTTTGATACGTGATAAAGATCTATCAAATATTTGAGCATATGACAGGTACGTGACTAATGTCCTTTCATGCCATATCTATAAGAAGCATTGTCATAATTCTTGGAATTAAAAGGTTTGTTCAACAAACTTTTTCTCTTCCATTTGTGTCACACCTCTAACTCGAACGCATGACTGGCCGTGAACTACAGGTCTTGGCCCAATAAGCCACGAAAGTCTGAACAATAAAATAAAATACCAAAATATACGTGAAAGTGCTAACATATGCTAAATTTGAGTAAACTGAAAATTAAGTCAAAACAATAATTTTGTGGGTCACAAACAACACATCATTAATCCCATTTAAACATGAGCTAACTAAAATAAATACAACTGGTCCACCGATAGATACTGACTTCAAGAAATATGCAAAAATAGTAATATTAATAATAATAAACTCCTAAGAGATCACTAAGCTTGGGTCTCAAAATACCACATAGTCCACAAGTAATAACATTGACTAATCACCTGAAAATGTTAAAAAAAACAATGCCAGTCGATATCTCGGTGAATGACAAGCATACATAGTAGGATACAGTTCTAAAATAGGATATACAAAATATCTATTATTGAAACATAATCATGAGATATAATGAGCGAGTACAAAAATCATATGGTGTCACAAATCGTGTTTTCTCTTGTCAAAATTCATATTTTTTGTTTAACGTCAATATCTCACCTCTTGTTATAAAAAGAAGTAGTACCACAATTGTGATAACAACTTGACCGTTCATAATTGGTGAGAACTATAAATAAAATAAGTATTCAGTGTCACATATAAATAAAACACGAGGCATCCTTAGCCTATTGAATCTAATATCAAACTTAGAATCACCACATGATGGCGCTTGAATCTTTTTTCTAAGAAGACCAAATTTAGAGTCACTTGAAATACCAATCATTTTTTTCTAAAATTATTAAGTACTAGAATTACCACAGGTACGGGTGCGAAGCCGTGGCTTTTACCCTAACGATTAGAGTCACCTCCGTAAAGGTTTTTTTATTTATATACATTTGTAGAAGTTATATCCCCTGAACTTTGAACATGGTCTTAATATAGAATCCCATAAATTGAACCACAAAAATATTTATAAAAAGATTCATGTAATATTTAAATAAATCATAATTAATTTTTATTCAAAGACACTTACATCACAACTATACATCTTTATTTTGCAAAGAATTTTAAAAATTCTTTTTATTTTCAAAAGTTATTTGGGAATATGAGTAATTTTTAAGAAAATACGTAGTTTACAAAATCACTCACCTGAAAATTGGACAAGGTTTTTGTAGGAACTTAGTTCCTTTTATTTTGAGAATTAATTAAAAATTGATCATGGTAATGGCTGTTGAAGATAATTATGATCTTGGTAGTGCCTGAGAAATATTATTATGAGTTGTTTGGATGAGTTACAAAGTGTTTGGCATAAAATTTGAACCTTATATATATTTTCTTTCCATGGGTTCACCTTCAGTGGTGACCCTCGGGCGGTCACGAGTCCGCTCGAGCAGACTGTCGACAGCAGAAATTTTAAGAGCGCGGGTCAAACTTCTCTCATTCATTCCTCTCACCTCCTCCTCTCTCTAAGCTCAAAGTAAAAATCCAAGAACCAAGCTTTAAGCCTGCTTGAGCTCATTTTGCTTCATTTGTGGGATTCTCTTGCTTCCCTCATGGTTGAACACCCGTTGGAGGTTTAAGGTATGTGTTAGGAGCTTCCATTCTACCGTTCGGTTGGTGATTTGCTTGGTTGAAGCTTACTAGAGACTTGGTTCTCGTTGTTCGATCATCAAAGAGAAAGGATCTACGACTATTGTTGAATATTTCATTAATATGAATTGTAAACCTAGTTGTATTTGCGTATAAAGCATGAAAACATATATTTTGAAACCCTAGGCTGATGAGAAGTGTTTAAGCATGTTGTTTATGGGCTTTAAACATGATTTGGGTGGAATCTATCTTGTTATTGGAGATGATTTGATTTGAAAAAAGGGAAACTAGGATTTGATTTGGGCTAAATTCATGAAACAATTAAGGGGTTTTGGATTGGAGAATTGGATGATGAAATTGATTGAGTTATTGGACAAGTTGGGTTTATGTCAACTTAGTTGTGTATAAATTTTATAAACTTATAAGATGTGTGAAAATAGTAGATGTTGGGTTGGAAATTTTGTGTAAATCCTATAAATTGTTGAATACAAATCATATGAGATGCTTATTTGGGGTTTGGACCTGTGTTATTTAAATAAATGAACTAAACTATGAGAACGCTTAATATGATCGAGAATTAAAATCTTAATGATGCTGGGTTTTGACAAGATGAACCGGGTTGACGGTTGGACTCACGTTAGTTTAAATTGTGAATGACTTAATTAAAGTACTGTATGAATGGATTGAATAATTAAGCTTGGGCATAAGTTTCTTCTCGGTGAAAGACTGAAAACTTTCGCAATATAAGATAGGCCCTTTTTTCGGGTTAATCCCCATAAAAGTGTGCTCTGTGCGGCTCATCCATCAATGTTTTCGGGACAAACTGAAAATATGTGCTCTCTGTGTTGGGCTAGGTATTTATCAGTTGGACCTCGCGTGGTCCGGTTGTGTTAATTACGCCTAGGTCTATAGGTGCCATCCGTCCTTGGTACTTAATTAAATTAAAGAATAAATTAGGTTTGCAAAACCTTTACCAAATGATTGATAAACTTGAGAATTGGAAAACCTTGGAAAGGTTGTAATTTAGAATGATTTGAACTTGGTGTTGCGGTAACCTTAGTGTTGTAATTTAGAATGATTGATAAACTTGAGAATTGGTAACCTTGGAAGGTTGTAATGGCTTTGCGTACTCCTGAACATTCCAGTCGGGTTAGGGGTGTAGAGAATTTTGTCACACCAATCATTTACTTCAACATGCCTAGATGTGAATGCCATTCCCGTTGTGAAGAGAAACATAAAACTCTTGAGGCAATTGTCTTACAAATGCAATCTTAACTCAATGCAATGGGACAAAGACCCCTCATACACCCTAATTTGACCACGTTAGTTCAAACACTTTAAGAAGTGATAATATAGAAAGTCAACAAGTTGATGTTATCTCAAAGGGTAGTAAAGTGAGAATTAATAAAGACATGCCACCTCCAAGCCCTAGATATACAATAAAAAAGGTACATTTATTTTATCTCTTGAATTTGAATTTCTTATGTTGTTAGTTGTATGCTTAGTTATTATTTTAGTCTCTAATTCACTACTTTTTGTAGACTAAATCTTGTAAATTGACAATTGAATCACTTGATAATATTGTTGCTCTCGGTACATTGCATGAGAGTATTGGACCTGAAAATGTAATGCATACAGTACCACAAAGAGAAGCCATTGTACGCGTGTCTATTGATGTTGCGATTGTCAAAGATGCTCTTCTTCCTATACCAATCCAAGATGAGATTACTCTTGTTGGACAAGCAATGGGGTATTAACTTGGCTGGCCCAAACATCTTGTATTACTTAATGATGAGGCACAAATTTTCTACCATAAAATAATAATAATAATTTTTTAAATTAAGGTTAACTTATAAATAGCTTAATTTGAGAAATTTGTAATGTAGGGAACTTTGAGAAATTTTGATTGTGAAAAGAATTTGGAATTCATTCAATCTTTTTTATCATTTGTGGAGCATCTCAAGTATAATGAAGCCATTACCATTCAAATAGACAAGGGAGTGTTTGGTGACGAGATAAGTATTCAACTTCAAAGAGTAGACATGGAGTATGTATGTGAAATGAAGAAATTATCTGTTGCATGCATAATGTTGTAAATGAGGTTAGAGTAATTACGTGCATGCTTTTGTTGTGAGACCCCGACCTATTTTATTTTTGGAAATGATTTAAGTGTTGACGGAGTTTGAATTAACCCTTCACCTCGGTGTGTTGGCTTTTATTTTTTCATAGTAGAACAACGTGTGCGTATGAGTGCTACGCTTGTTCGAATTCGAAAGGGATATGCTTGGTTTGGTTTAAGGTTGAAAAAGCTATTTTAAAACAGAAGTCATTTTTTCTGTCATCCAGTTGACTGGATTAGTGATCCAGTTGACTAACCTGTGGCGGTGCATTCTAGTAGCTTCATCCAGTCGATTGGATTGGGCATCCAATTGACTAAACCCCTGTATATTCCCGTGTCTATAAATATCATAGGCCTGAAGATATTTTGGAAAAGTTAAGTTCCAAGCTAAGTTTCAATTTTCTCTACCTTCTCTTTAGATTTTGATGGGCCCGGGGCTTGGTTTTTAGCGATTTGACAGTAGATTCTTGATGTTGGTACCGGGGGCTTTGCATTCATCCATATAGAATCTCATTTCATCGAGGTTCATTTTTCAAGGCGTCGAGCTTTTGGCTCAACGAGGTAGGATCCTAGACTATGTCGTCTTCAAATGGTGCTACGTGTAATTTTACGCTTTTCTACAAGTTGAAAATGCTTACGTATCATATTGTTCGTTTTAAACCATGTTTATGCGGGTAAAGAGCATGTTTTACGCTTTTCTTGGTGTATTACATGCTATGAGGTGTTATGGGTTTGGCGAGAGGAACCTTTTGCGTTAGACTCGCGACATTATGGGTTTGGTGAGAGGAACCTTGTTGGGTTGGACTCACGCGTGTATATTTGGATTTTGATGTGATAATAAAAAATAGATCGTGTTGAGATCTACGGATCGAGTAAATTTGGGCACGAGTTGTTCCATGGTGAAAGACCAGAAAACTGTGCAGAATGTATTTTTTTGCCCGTCGGCTAGTGAACCGGGAAAGGACGCAGGTCGTGTCGGAAGTATAGGGCGTCCAGTTACTTCATGGGCCTCGTGTGGTCAGGTGGTAGTAACGTGATGGGGTTTATATGCCCGTTCGACATCGGTGCCTATGTTTTAAAAATCACGAGTTAGTAGAATCACGAGAATGCGTTGATGACGAGTGTATGCGTGCATGTGTGCGTGTGTTGCTGTGAGTTCATATAGAATTTGTCATTACCTAACAAGTCTATGTGAGTTGAATCTAGGGCAATAGGCAAGAGTCTATAGTTGTCATGTTTTGTTCTCGGCTATGTGATCCGAGTGAAAAATAACGTTTTCTTCTTGATTTTCATTAACTGCCAAACGTTATTAGCATTATTTGAAATACTTGATTTTATGAATAAAACCGTTTTGAGGCTTATATGGTTGAGTCAAATATATGCTATATGATTGCATATCCTGCTTTACAACTTTATAGTCTATTTCTATTGGGTTTCGGCTCACGAGTGGAATTTGTTAAAACTTTTTTTAGGTAAACATGGCCCTATAGGTTGACCTGAAGGTGTCCGAATGTGGCTGATGATAGGACCCTGTTATCTTGTTTTTGATAGGTAGTTTATACCTTTTTGTATATGTACCATGTTTGGATGTAACATGTTGTAAAGCATATGTAATTCTTGTGGATGTATGCATGATTTATGCTTTCGAGAGAACCATGGGTTGGCTATTATTTTTTCGTAGTTTCTTACTACGTTTTTTGTTGCTTGGTTTAACGACTTACAAAAAGGGTTTTCAAATGGTTTATGTTTCATTCAAACTCTTGTACTTTGAGAAAGATTTTAAAAAGGCCTAAGCTTCTTTTAAAAAGAAATTTTTCTATCCAAAACTTGTATTTTGTTTTTTAAAAGCTTGGCTTGTGGAGTCGTAACCGTAGTTTCTTAGACTACTCTTTTAAATCAAATAAATTCTCGGTAGTACATTTTTACAAAGGTTTTAACCTTGTTTGGGCTTTATGGTTTTCATTCATTTGTTTGGGTAGTTTTAGTGGTTGTTCAGTAGCTTTTTTGCGTGACCTCTGGAGCGTGACAACTTGATATCAGAACTCTGGGTTTGAATATCTAAGAGCTGTGGGAAGAGGGTGCGTTACCTTACGAGGAAAGATGTGTGTGTGCTTGGTTGCCTGTGTTTACATTTGAACATGAGCATGCTAGTTTGAGCATGTTGATGCTGTGCTTATGTGAGTATGGAGGTTGGACCTTGGGATTGATTAGTCTTGCCTTCGGACATTTGAATTAACGAACTTGGGAGCCAAGTTAGAAATGCGTTTCGCAGACGTGATTTTTAGCAAGGAATCTAAGTAGGTTATCCAAAGTGACGCGTCATTCTTATCAGTTCTCCTCGGTATGTGTGATATATCTGCATGAACGTTTTGGCTATGTGTTACCATGATTGTGTGGTATGTGTTAGAAATAACATGATAGATTGACCTTAAGTTGTCGTGTTCTGTATTTTTTTCTTTATATATGAACTGTACACCCTTCAAGACGATGAGACTGTGGTTTAAATCTTGGATAGGCGACTCGGTTGCTATCAGTTGCAGAGGTAAGGTTATGGGTTGAGCGTCAACCGCTTGGTATGTTGTGGAACTCGTCGGTGAGTTGGATTTAGCCGTGTGAGGTTGACCGTGGATGATAACTATCAAGTGATCATATGAGCAGAGTTTATTTGGGTATAGTCGAAGCATGGTGTTGATGGCTTTGGCTTTGGTAAATGGCTCCACTTGAGAGTATGCTAGTGGAAGTTTAAGTTGTGTTATGGATGGCTTTATGAAGATATTAGTTGTTGTGACTGGATTGTGGATAGTGGAAATCCCTTTCGGTTAAGGTTTGGTGTATGTGGTTATGGATGTGTGATAGATTAGATATGTTTTGAGTCGTGCTATGTCATGAGCCGTGTACTCGGGATAGGGTATAGATGGGAACATAGTGGATAGAAGCGTAGTAATCCTTGGTCGGTGTATATAGAGATAGCAGAACGTGAGTGGTTCTAGAGATATTCTCTTGTAGTCAGGATGTTGATGGTGGCCAGCAGGATGCTGACGGTAGTCAGAGTAGCATCTATGGATGTTGTTGGGAGTCTAAGTAGTTCTGATGATCTTGGACGTTGTCTACCTCCTTGAGGTTTGAGAATTGAGTTACGAGTGAGTAAGGTCAAAGATATGGGGACGAGTATGAGTTGCAGTTATGTTGGAATGAGTGTGGTTTGCGACGGTGTTGGAATGTGTAAAGGTTCAGGTTAGGATTCTTACATCTAATGAGTATTAGTTTTGTGGGATTCCTACGGGAATGTAGGTTCGTGGTTTGGTCGTTATCTTCGTGATCAGGAGATCGGGTTTGGGAACCGTGTTTGGTGTATGAGGTTCGAAGGGACCGTAGACGGGTTCGAGAGTGTGGTTGGTTAGTGCTGAGAAGATGTATCCTGGGTGTGATATGTCTGGAGGTTATTTGTGTTCTACCTTAGGTTCAGAGGCAGGTATGTTGTTTGCCCAATGAAGTGTGGAGTAATAAGGTCCAGCAATGTACCGTGTTGTCTGGATAGCCAGGGGTGATGGGTAAGAAATTGTGAGTTACGATACCTGTGATCAATGTGTGCCTTGAGAGAAGAAGTACAAGATGTGTGTGCATAGTCAAAGGAGTTATTAGTAACTCTGGATGAAAGGTCTCAGGATGGGGTTTACTTTGTACTGTACCATGTGCTTTCTATGTGAGCTACTTGGACAGTGGGCTCGAGGCCATGATGTGGCTGTGGTTTGCCTAGCAGGCGTTAGGTGAGTAAGCACAACCTAGTGGAGTGAGGTTTTGGCACGATGAGAATGTTGATGTGTGTCTCTGTGCATAATTAGTGATGAGCTCGTAGTTCTATGGGATGTGTTATACAAGGTATGAGGATTGACAATGCTCATATGTATGTGAATGAGATTGGAGAGTTGAGAGCTTGGTGTAGTTGAGCGTTTGTGTGTATGACTTGGGATCCAATTGCTCCCGCAGTTGGGGACCGTAAAGAATCGCATGATGGGATTTGTATTCTCCTGTGGTGGAAGACTGTAAAAGAGCACGTATGAGTGTGGTAAACATGATAGATCATGGTAACCTAGTCAGTGTGGCTTGTTTGTATGATGGTTGAACTAGTCGGGTTGTGTTCTCTATGAGGTCGAGTTGGTAGACCATGAATGCTTGTTCTTCTTGACAAGGGAGTTAGTGTTGAGACATAGAGTTCTCTTCTGCAGTGATCAGCTGGGAATCATTACCATTGTGTGCAGCTTGTTCTGGATTATGTGCGTAGGGTTATACTCCTAGCTCTTGACAGAGTATGAATTCTGTTACAACCGTGCAGCTGGGATATTCACATGTGGGTTTCTAATAGACTTTTGTGAGTCTGGATTTGGGTTCTGTTTGGGACTTGGAACTGTTTAGAGTTCTTAGAGTCGAGGAATGGCCATCGACTGTGGTAAGTGTTATGTCTTGGCATAACCATTTGTTTGGATGGTGGTCCCGAGAGTATGGTAAGGTATTAGTTAGGAAGGGTGTGATGTTTGAGAAACCTTGGTTGGTGTGGCCTGTTCGGATCGACGCGATTGTTTGGTTGGGATTAGAAGGGCCGCGATGAGTTCTGTATATGAAAAAATTGCTAAGTATAAGAGGCAAGTCTTGGTTGGGTATTTAACGGACAAATCTTGGGTTTGAATATTCTGTTATTGTGGACTCAAGGAATTAACGTATGTGTTCTGTGCTGGGGTTGATGTCGGCTGACGACGATCATGTCTGATTTGAGGTTGATCTATAGCTTTGGAATCAGTGATCTGATGGTGAGGCGTTGAGTTGTGCAGTAATGTGTAGTGACGTGCTGTTACACGGGAAATACGGTTAGGTTTGTAAAGGTTGTCGGATACCTATGAGATGCTCTGTCTGCATGACATGTTTGGTTAAGTGACTCGTTCGGGTCAAGTGACTTTGTGGCTGTGATGCCAAAATTATTTTTAGTTGTGTAGAACCTTGTCTGGGACAATGGTGTATCGCCTAGTGTGTAACGCCTCGTCCTTCGGACACGTCGGGACATACATAAATATAAATATAGGAATATACTAGCCATACAGTCATATTTACATACGATAATTATTACATTATAAACGAGTTCTGAACCGTTCAAAATTTACATAATTATTACAGTTTTGCTAGGAAAATTCAAAAATTACGCTAAGCACGAGAAAAACTGAATGTAAGAACAAAAGCAGAGATATGGGTTCCTCAAAATGCATCGGCTGGATCCATGTGCTCTTGGAACTCACCCTATTCTTCCAACTCTTCTTCTCCCTCTGGGTTGAACTCTTCTAGGAACTTCTCCTCACATGTGGCACGAATGCCATGAGCCAAGGCCTAGAAACAAAACACTCTAACCTTCGAACTAATCTCACGGCACAAAATTCACCACAACACATACCATATAACATCTAGTACAATTTATAATCAATGAGACAGACAAATTTATGACAGGATAGCATATAAGTCAATAAACATGTGCATATGAGATGCTGTATATGAAATGAAAATGCCCAACCCAACATGCACCCATATTATAATACGGATTCCACATCGAAAATCACAAGAGTAGACTTTCACGGGTATTTGATCACCAAAGCCATCATCGTGCCTCGTTGCAAATGGTAACCACATCGCCTGGCGTTATGCCATAGCTATTTAACTCAATGGCAACGGCGTGGGGTTCGCGCCATACTCCAGGCCAACAATATTCAATAAATCATTTCAAACACCGAGGACACGCCCTAGGTGTATAAACCAATTTTGTAACACCAGGGATACGCCCAGGGTGCACAAGGGAAATTTATCCCAAGCGGTTTGTCCCACCTTAAGACTCGTGATGCCTTCGCAGGTATCAACCCAAAAGTTCAAGCTATCGAAATCAAAATGCTAGCGACGAACCCATGGTACCCAATAATATTCGTAAACCATTTCAAACATCGGAGACGTGCCCAGGGTGTATAAACCAATTTTATAACACCAGGGACACGCCCAAGGTGCACAAGGGAAATTCAACCCAAAATATTTTCAAAAATAGCAACTAGGGACACTTAGAATCAAGAATGACAATCTCAATACAGCCCTCCTGATAACAGTTTGCACATATGGACTCCAATATGCCAGGATGCAAGTGACAATGTCAATACTGTATGGTATGGATCTCAAATACAACCATCTATAGCATGGCATCAACTAGCATGGCAACATTCATGGTATAACGCGCAAAGCATAAGGTACAAGTATGTGAAGCACAAGCTACAATTCTCAAGATATGATTCAACA
>JAOTRH010000010.1:3531804-3560225 GCA_034768845.1 Heliamphora exappendiculata | reverse complement strand
ACTTTAGAAAAATTATTAAAATGCACGAGTAATATAAAAAAAATGATGAAATTGTCTTTAGGTATGGGATAAAACTTAGTATATATATACATATTATAAATAAAAACACTTGACCTATATATTTTTGCATAAATTTATTTTGAAACTGGTGAAGGATGGTCAAAGGAATTTGAAGATGGGGATATATATGATAGTTGGAGTCGATGACCAATAATGTTAGCTAAAGTTGGTTTGATGACATTGTTAGTTTAGAAGCACCCATTTGTGTAGAGAGTTACTAAACATGAATATTGGTTAGTAAAGATGATAAATGAAAGTAGAAGTTGTTATAAATGATAGTTGAAGATGGCAACGATGACGGTGGCCAACAAATATTGGCCAAATGAGGAGAACGGTGAGCAGGTAGCTGGCAATTAGTGTGTTGGAAGTAGGGTGAGAGGCAGTGTCCTTATAAATAGAAAATTATGATGTCATATATTTCAATCTTGTATAATTTTAAATAAAAAACTTACAAATTTAGGGTCTGTTTGGTAACGTTTATATTTTTTATTTTTTGTTTTTAAATTTTTTTGTAAATTGTAAACAAAAATATGTTTGGTAATTATTTTTATTTTCAAAAAACTGTAAACAGTTTTCAAAATTTACATAATTTTTAGAAACAGAAAAAATGTGTTTTCACTTATTTTGTAAAGACGTTTTGATTGTATTATTTTTTTACTACCTCCGACTATTACATTAGTCTTCAACCACCACATTCGATCACGCCATCTGGTTACCACTTCCGATCATCGTCTCGAATTTTACCTATCACATTTGACCACCATCGCTGTTTTTTACTACTTTTTGGTTAACACCTTCAATTATCATCTCCAACTATTACCTCCGACTATTATCGTTACATCTTGCAATCATCTCCGGCTAACACTCTTGGTCACCATCATCAGGTCACTAACGCCGACTACCTACTTCGATCACCGCCTCTGATCATCATTTTCGACCACTATCTTTACCTCTTGCTATCATCACCGGATAACACTTTCGACTATCGCATTCTATTATTGTATTCATCCACAACCTCTAACTAATAATTTTCAAATATTTATGTGTTAAATATGTTTTTATTTTTTATAAAAATAAATAAAAATATATTTTTTATTTTAGTAAATAAAAAATAAAAAATTATAAATATTATCAAACGGCTGCTTAACTTTTAAGCGGAGCTAAACAAGTAGTAACACTAAAATAAAAAGAAAATAAGAAGACACATTTGTAAACAAACGGGTCGCAAACTTGAACAAACATACCAAGAGGAGAGTAGAGGGTCGGAATAAAGATGTTTTTGCGGATTGGAAGGTGGGGGTTTTGGGTTTTATCTGCTTCCGTCACCCATTTCTAGGGTTTCCATCCTCGCTTTCTCCTCCTCTGCTCCGCCGTATTCCGCTTTCTCCCGAATGCACTATCAGCCTTGATGGGCGGAGCGTCGAGGTTTATCATTTTGCTCGCCACTCCCTTCCCGTCCCTTCTCCGACCCCGTCCCTGCCCTTTCCTCCGCCTCTCTCGCCACTCTCACCTCTCATCACCATCACCATCATCTTCTATCGCTCTTGCCCTTGCTTCTCCTCACCGTCTCACTCTCTCGCCCACTTCACGTCTTATATTGGGCTGCCCAGCCAAAGCCTCCCGGCAGATTCACACACAGACCAGCACCATCCGAGAGGACGGAGACTCCCTGGGCTTCTCCTCCAACTCTGCAGTTGCGCATCCGTGGCCTGAGTGGTCCAAACTCATTGATACTCTCTCCGCCGGTGGGTATTTTGATCATCAGAGACTTGCCGCAGCTGAGGGACAAGCAATTCGGGCAGACGATGAGTTTGTAGCGTACGAGCAATTGTCAGATGAATTTACCCGTGCCTCGAGTGCTTGTTTAGCTTTTGCCCACCACCGATCGGATCTTTTGGGGTTTGTTCCCCCTCCATGTTTCTTTCGTTTATTTCTGATGCTACTTGGCTTCAGTTACTCACTTTTTGCGTTTCTCGTTGGGTACAGGTCACTTTCGAGGAGAGACATTGAGGTGATTGTGGAAAATGGAACAGCATTTCTTTTCAAAAGTGCTCTCGATACTGCAAGGAGGATGAGGGCATTTCTGGGCATCGGTTCAGGAAATGTAAGTTTCACAATTATTGTAGTCCTGTGAAATTCCGGCTTTTGTTCTGGTATCTCCTGAAATGTGAAATGACCCCGTGGAGACATTTGGAACAAACAGTAAAGAACTAATTAATGAAAGGTTAAGGTTTCCTTTGTTGGCTAAGAAAGGTCAGTTAGTGAAACATACAGAAAATGTAAAAGATATATATATTTTTGGTACTTAAATAAGAATATAAAGGCATAAAGGGAATCTCACCCTTATAACAACCAAAAGAAAAGAGGTAAAAACCTCTACGAAAGTCAGATAACATATAACAATTCTGTAAAATTCAGCGTGTCATCAAAAGATTGAGTTCTTCTAACAGCGAACCAGCTAAAAAAGTTACTAAGAAGAACACCCTTCAAACTGTACAAAAGGATGTTCAACTCCATTAACGATCTTCTATTGCGGTCTAGCCACAGTAGTCGCATGAGACACAGTAAGAATCTACACCATTCTCTTATTTCTAGGCACTCTCCCCCCTCCCCTTTCCATCTCAAAAAACACTAGAAACTTCCTCCTCAAACTCCCAGTCTATACCAAAAAGCGTTAAAACAAAACACGAAAGTTCTCTCGCGAACTCATAGTTGATGAGAAGATGAGATACTCACTCCCTAGTTGATGAGAAGATGAGATACTCACTCTCTATCTTCTTTATACAAACAACACCAATTAATCATAACCAGCCCTCTTCAAATGAGGTTATTAATGGTAAGGATATTCCTATGCATAACATACCAACCAAAGTGTTGGGAAAATGACAATGCGTATAAATTATACAAAAAAAAAACGAGGAGAACTTGATAAAAATCTTAGCACATCTTAATAAGTATTATACCTTTGAGATCTCTCTGGTTTGATCTCGTCTCAGCACTCGAACGGAAAACTGTCTAATGGATGCACGTGAACAAGAAATCGTCTGCACCTCAAGTTTTTCTGCTGCATTCCCGTATGCTTGATTACGAACCCAATGTGGGCCACAAATTCGTGACTTAAACCCTTGTTGGCTGCCACTTTTAATATCACGAAAATATTAAAACACTAGTTGCAAAGAGGTTTAGCTGCATATAAATAGGTTACAGCAGAGATATAAAAAGTAAATAAGATTTGCGCTACTAATACAATTAGGAAATCCTAATTCAATCCGAATTAAATTCTTAATTTCATAAATTATAATTCGTACTATTAAAGAATTATAATTGCATTCCCAATCTTATCTCAAAATAATTTTGAGCTTCATTTTATTAAATGTTTATTTATCTTCCTACGTTAAGATTGCAGATACCCGTCGATTAATTAAACTAACGATCGGGGCACACGCGATGCGTGTGCAATTTGAATTATGTAAAATTGTTAAAAAATACTATCATGTTAGATATAATAAAATTTACGATTTTTTTTTTTGGTAAAAAAGGAATTAAAAAAATTAAAAATCAAATTTTAATAATTAATATTCAAAACTTATAAATTTTCTTAATGGGGTATAATCAATCCTAATATCGGGACGCAGATTCCATTAATAATTAATATTCACCATATACGTAGCGCCGTTATTAAATTCATCAAGTTTATTGACCTATAAATGATCTCACTCTTTCATGAATCAAAATAATAAATACTAAATATATTTTTTTATTAATTATTTCAGAAATAAGAGTATAAGTACTTATAATAACCATGATGTATTAATTATTTTATACAGTGAGTATAAAAACAAGTACTCCATCACGGTCCTGTTCAATACACAGAAATTGTATTAGCACAGTGAGTTGGAATTATACTATTCTCCATAATTAAAATATACCTATTAAAATATTGTGCTATAGTTTTATCGATGGTGTGTCTAGTTCTATCTAAGATTAAAAATAAATTTCATATTCTACAAGAATCGATAATATAATATTTTGTGTAAGCTGAATTCTACACACCAAATCATCTATTATGTAAAATAAAAGACACACATGTATAATATTAAGTAAATAATATTACGCAAATAGTGCTCATACATATTCTCATTAAAATGGAATAACAAATTTTATTAATGAATAAAATACATACTAAAATCTATTACACAAAAGTATGGCTTTTAATATATATATATATATATCCCTAACAATCTCTTACTTAGACTTAAAGCTATGCTACCATGCATTTCACTGGCATCCCTTTTACGCGATTATCAAAAGTTTTGGCCGGTAATCTCTTTGTAAAAAATTTTGCCAGGTTGTTTGCCGATCCAATATTGGTCATTGGTCCATCACCTTTGTGCACGATTTCTTGTATCAGATGATTTGTACGCTCGATGTGCTTTTCCTTTTTGTTGGTCTTAGGGTCCTTCGAGTTAGCAACTCCATCGCTATTATTATAGTAAAGTGTAATAGTTAATTATACCGAAAGTACCACATATCCAACAAGAAAATTTTGAGCCAAACCATCTACTTGGTTGCCACATATTCGGCCTCTATAATGGAATTAGTAATACATGATTGTTTGATACTTTTTCAAGTTATGGCTCGAACTTCTAGGGTACACACATATCCCGAGGTTGAGGACATTTCTGGGTATCGGTTCAGGAAAATGTAAGCTTCACAATTATTGTAGTCCTGGGAAATTCTGCCTTTTGTTTTGGTGTCTCTCGGAATGTGCAATGACCTCTAGGTGACATTTGGAACAAAACAGTAAAGAACCAATTAATGAAAGTTTAAGGCTTCCTCTGTTGGCTAAGAAAGGTCAGTTATAGTGAAACATACAAAAAGTGTAAAAGATAAACATTTTTTTGATACTTAAATAAGAATATAAAGGCATAAAGGGAATCTCACCCTTATAATAACCAAAAGAAAAGAGGTAAAAACCTCTACAAAAGTAAGATAACATATAACAATTCTGTAAAATTCATTGTGTCATCAAAAGATTGAGTTCTTCCAACAGCGAACCAGCCAAAAAGGTTACTAAGAACACCCTTCAAATTGTACAAAAGGATGCTCAACTCCATTAAACAATCTTCTATTGCGGTCTAGCCATGGTAGTCACATGAGACACAGTAGGAAGCCACACCGTTCTCTTATTTCTAGGCACACTCCCCTCGCCCCTTTCCATCTCGAAAAACTCCAAAAACCTCCTCTTCAAACACCCAGTCTATACCAAAAAGCGTCAAAACAAAACCCCAAAGTTCTCTCGTGAACTCATAGTTGATAAGAAGATGAGATACTCACTCCCTATCCTTGTTACACAAACAACACCAATTAATCATCACTAGCCCTCTTCAAATCAGTTTATCAATGGTAAGGATATTCCTATGCATAACATACCAACCGGAGTGTTGGGAAATGAGATCTCAGGAACCGATGACAATACAAAAAAAAGCGATTAGAACCTGATAAAAACTTTAGCACGACTTAATAAGAATTATACTTTCGAGATCTCTTTAGTTTGATTTCGTCTCAGCACTCGAACGGAAAACTGTCTGATAGATGCACACGAACAAGAAATCGTTTGCACCTCAAGTCTTTTGCCGTATTAAATCCTAGCTGGTTGCCACTTTTAATATCACGAAAATATTAAAACTCTAGCTAGAAAGAGGTTTAGCTGCATATAAATAGGCTACGATAGGAACCTAAGGAGTAAATAAGATTTGCGCTCCTTATGCAATTAGGAAAACCTAATTCAATTCGAATTAAAATTTTAATTTTATAAATTATAATTCGTACCACTAAAGAATTATTATTGAACTCCCGATCTTATCTTAAAATAATTTTGAGCTCCATTTTATTAAATGCTTATTTTTCTTCCCACGTTAAGATTGCAGATACCCGTCGATTAATTAAATTATTAACAATTTTATTTAATCGACCACTTATAATTTTCTTAAGGTTTTTTACTTATCTTATTTGATATGTTAGATGCAAAATTCACCTACAGGGTTTGATATAATCAAAATTTATAAGTTTTCTTAACAGGGTATAATCAATCCCTATACTGGGATGCGGATTCCATTAAAAATTAATATTCACCATACACGTAGCGTCGTTATCAAATTCACCGAGCTTATTGACTTATAAAAAATCTCATTTTTTCATCAATTAAAATAACAAATACTAAAAATGTGTCTATTAACTATTTCGGGAATAAGAACATAAGTACTCATAATAGCCATGGGATATTAATTATTTCATACTGTCAGTATGAAAACAATCACTCCATCACGGTCTTGTTCAACACAGTGTACTACTGGAATAGTGAGTTGGAATTATACTATTCCCCATAATTAAGATATACCTATTAAAACATTGTGCTACAGTTCTACCGATGATGTATGATGTGTGTAGTTCCATCTAAGATTGTGAATAGAAAACTTATATTTTATAAGAACCGATAATTCGATCTTTTGTGTGTAAATTGAACTCTACACATCAGATTATCTACTATGTAAAATAAAAAACACACATGCATAACATTAAGTAAATAATATAGTGCAAATATTGCTCATACAGATTCTCATTAAAATAGAATAACAAATTTTATCAATGAATAAAATAAATACCAAAATCTATTACACGAAAGTATGGCTTTTAGTATATATGTATCCCTAACAATATCTTATTTAGACTCAAAACAATGCGATTATTAAAAGTCTTGGCCAGTAAGTTATTCGTAAAAGGTTCTACCAGGTTGTTTGCCGATGCAGTCTTCGTCACTGGTACATCACCACTGTGCACGATTTGTCGTATCAAATGATACGTACTTTCGATGTGCTTTCTTCTCTTGTGGGTCCTAAGTTTCTTTGAGTTAGCAATTGGATCGCTATTATCACAATAAAGTGTAATAGCTGATTATACTGAAAGTACCACATATCCAACAAGAAGTTTTTGAGTCAAACGGTCTTTTTGGCTGCCTTAGATGCTGTCGCATATTCGGCTTTCATGGTGGATACTCCTCCAACTTATTGCTTCAACTCCTAGGGTACGCACATATCCCGAAGTTGACTTTCTGGAATCCTTATTTGATTGAAAATTCGAGTCTGTATACTCTAAGGGTATTAGACTATCTGCCTGGTAAATCAAAATATAATATCTAGTTTTTTTTGAGTACTTGAGTATATATTTTACCACCTGTCCATTGCTCTTGCCCTGGGTTACATTGATATCGTTTAGTCATGCTTACGACAATACAAATGTCAGGTATAGTGCAAACCATAACATACATGAGACTTCATACTGCTGAAGCACAAGGAATTGCCTTTATTTTCCCTAGCTTAGTAGTTGTCTTAAGACACTGATGCTTGGATAGAGTGATTACATGTTTAAAAGGGAGAAACCATTTTTTGGAATCCTACATGTTAAAACGAGTAAGAATCATATCGATATAAGTGGTTTGTGATAAGTCTAACATCATTTACTTGCGATCTCGCAAAAGCTTAATCCTAATGATGTGATTGGTTTCTCTCAAGTCTTTGATATCAAATTGGCGATAACCATACCTTAACAGAAGATAACATCCTCACATCATTTTCGATGAGCAATATATCCTCCACGTATATTACTTGAAACACTACCACGATTTCATCACGCTTTTTGTACATAGAACTCGTTAGGATTTTGATCAAAATCATAAGATTTAATAGCCTAATCAAAATGAGTGTTTCAAGACCTGCTAGATACTTATTTAAGTCCATAAATAGACTTCTTAAATTTGCACATGTTCTCTTGGCCATTTTCTATAAAACCACCTGGTTGCATCATATAAATGTGCTCGTCAAGATTTTCATTAAAAAGTGTAGTCTTGACGTCTATTTGTCAAATTTCATAATGGAAATGAGCTGTAATAGATAAGAGAATTCAGATAGATTTTAACATGACCACCAGTGTAAAGGTCTCCTCATAATCGATCACTTCTTTTTGAGTAAATCCTTTCGCAACAAGCATAGTTTTAAAGGTATCCACCTTCTCGTCTGCTTCTCTCTTCTTTTTATAGACCCTCTTGCACTTCGGGTGGTTTTACAAGATCTCAGACTTGATTGGAGTACATAGACTCCATTTCAAATTTCATAGCCACTTGCCAAAGTTCTACATTTCTATGTTGGAGTGCTTCATTATAGTTATAGGGTTCGGTAACTAGTTCATCAGGAAACCTGTCATATGAATCTCCCAAGAACATATACCGATCGGGTTGATGAACAACCCTTCCATTATGACGAGACACGACATGTGGCTGTGCACTAGAAGTGATACGTTTTGCTGCTATTGATCCTTGTGCATCATCATCCACATGCTGTTTTGGTTGTGCAACCATTAAGAGATGGTTAAGGATCAGCATATGTCTTGATAATCGTCTCACTACGACAAGGCAATGGGATGTCGATTACACTTTATTGTGGTTCTTCTCCTTGTTATACTGGTATTGGAGAACTTTGTACTAGTTTTTCTCCTCTTAGTTCTTCTAGAACAATTCTACTTTTGGGCTTGTGGTTCATTATATAATCATCTTCTAAAAATTGGGCATTTGTTCTAACAATGACCTTCTGATAATTTGGACTATAAAATAAATCACCTTTGTTCCTCTAGGATACCCAACAAAGAAACAAACTTCTGTTCTTAATTTCAACTTATATGTGTTTTCTTTTAACACGTGTTGGATTACCCCAAATCTGAACATGCTGTAGATTAGGCTTACGCCTAGTCCACAGTTCTGTGGGAGTAATAGGTACTGACTTAGATAGAGAATAGCATAGAAAATAAGTTTCTTACCTTAATTTGAAATTTTGTACAAAAGCTCTATATTTTTTCTTCACTTTTTTGATGTTTCTTTCTTTTTCCTTCACTCTCTCTCTAGCCAAACACCTTTCTCCATAACTTTTTTCGAGCTTCTCTCTTTCTCAACTTTTCTAGAGAATTTATATCTTTGTCTAACATATATGCACACGTTCATATTTTACACTAAAGTCCTGATTGGCAACTTGACTTTTTTGGCTAAAAACGTCAAAAACCAAAATTATTCGTTCGGTAAAAAAGCAAAAAAGCAAAAAAGCAAAAAAGCCAAAATGTCAAATCAAAACACAAACTCCAAGAATATTATATTCAAATTCCGACCACTTTCAAAATACAATAATACTTCTTATTAATAACTTATTTACTACCACAATCAATTATATATAATTGTTAATATTAAATATATGGAAGGGTAAAATTGTCCAGTTTGAGAAAAAAGCAAAAAAATTAGCTTTTTATCCAAACAAAAAACTTAAAAAAAGCTAGTTTAAAAGCTAAGTTACCAAACCACTTATTTTGAACTCAATCTAGCTTTTTGGCTAAAAACGCAAAAAAGTAAAAAAGCTAACTTTTAAGCTAATTGCCAATCGTGCCCTAAGACTTAGTCTTAGAATGACACCTGGTAACTAGGCGAGTCATCAATTGCCCTTAGTCTTAGAATGACACCTGGTAACTAGGCGAGTCATCAATTGTCCTAATAACTAACTTAGGTTAGTTAATCAAGAATTAATCTAGTTAATCAAGTTTAGGTTAGCCAATCTCACTTAATTAGGCTAATCATACTTATCGGGAATTAACCATAATTAGGCTAATTAATCATACTTATCCCCACTTAATCTTTGTTAATGCTTGAACGTTAATTCTAAAGTTTTTTAAACATTAACATAAGTCTTTTAAGTACATCAATTAAAGATTTCAAAATTGTCTAATCACATAATTCTACATTAACAATGTTAATCAGTGAAGTACATCAAGTTCTCTCTCTCTACTTTGTATACTATACAAGTATATGCTACAAGAATTTTTATGTTATGAAGTCTAACATGCATCAACATGCTTTCTTTGCATAAATAGAATGCTTTCATACATGTTTATTCAAAGTAATATCAAGAACTCTACATGCAATTAATGATGCACTAAGGCTCCGTTTGTTTCGATGTAAAATATTTTTGAGTAAGATATTTTATTTAATTTTCACTGTTTGACTGATAATAATTATGTAAAATATATTTTTTAGTAAAATATTTTATCTCATTAGACCAAATTTAACTTACAAAAAATTAACTCGTAAGTTAATTTTGGAATGTACCTTCGGAACTTTCACTCAATCCTTGCCGCCTTTGGTCATTCTTATAGCAAATAAGAATGAGGGAATGAGAGGCAGATTCTTCCCACATAAATCATTTCGGAATCCTTCGCCTGAATCCTTCCAGCTTTTGGTCACTCTCATCTCTCATTCTTATTTTTCAAAATTTAACCAAACACCACAAAATACAAGTAAAAAAAATGATTTTTACAAAATGGTTTTACATGTAAAATATTTCACCATGCACGCACTATAGTAAATCATGCACGCACTATAGTAATACCTTGGGTATTACATGGTTCTTATAGCTTTTAGTCATATTCCATTTAGGAAACTAATTATCCATTTTTTCCCATAACCACTTTAGACTGATGGGGTTCGCTTGTAAGTTAAGAGTGATGGGAAGGCCATGCTATGTTATTTTTATTTCCATACGACAGTACATATCTTATTCGCAAAAATGCTTTAGAGGGCAAACCTTGCACCCTTAGAAAGCCACAACTTGTGTGCTATGCCACTATTGGCATATACAGGCAGGCACTCTATTCTACAAAAAAGTCAAAATAAAGTAAGGACATTCTTTTCTCAACCAAGAGAGAGAGAGGGAGAGAGAGGATTTAAGATCCTTTCAAACTACAAAAAATGGTAACGTAGTATCCTTAAGGGCCCTCCTATTTGCTTCCTCCAAACTAACTGCGTGACACACAATAGTGCTGTCTACTGGTTTTGGTTTTCACCTTTATAGGCAAACTAGAACTCAACAAGTAGCATTAACAAAGATTAACTACTGGTTTTGGTTTGCCTCTCCCATTGAAGATGGCATCACCCAGACCACACTAAAGATTGAGCAAAACAAGTTCCATAGATGTGTGACACTAAACAGTGAATATGGAGATGATTGACGTGTTACGCTGCTTGCTTGTACATACAAGATCACTTGCACAACCTTACGTCTCTTCCTAAGGTTACCAGAGTCAAAATAGCCCCAAGAACTGCTGTTGAGTACTCCAGTAGAAGAAAACAGCCTAGAGGAAGAGCACTAGTTCTCCAAATGCCTCTCCACAAGTAAAAGGCCCCCCTCCCCATCACATCTGACCTCCCTAGGGAATCTCTGTTTCATTAAACAAATCAAAGAAGAAGACTTCATGACCTGAACTTTGCAATCCTCGAAAGCCTTTTGAAATTGAGGATTCCACAATAAGAGTTGAGGGATTTTGAATGATGATTTCTGTGATACATGAAAAATAGAAACTTGCAGCATAAGGGCTAAATTAAGAATTTGTTGAATTAAGTTAGTTTAGCGAGTTTGTTGGTTTGGAAGAATACAGTCTGTGGGTTTTCGAATACTTGGTTGTTCACCATTTGGTTTCTGCTTCTTCATGCAAGCCTAATCAGTACTCTCTCTTAGCACTTTTCAGCAATTAAAACACCTGTTGTTTTTCTTTAGTACAGTACATAAATATGTTGAAACCTTGTAACTTAGTTAATCATATTATTCTTATGTTTTTCTAGGAAAAAAAATTAGGTACCATAGTTATTCTTATCAAAGCAGGAGGCCAGAAGTTTTTGTGTTCTGTTTGCTTATCTAATCATAAGTCTTTTCAAATTTGAAACATGTCTAAACTGAAAAATATATTAATGTATTATTAATTATTAAACAAAAAAAAATGTTTGTCTCTACCTATACTTGCTGTTATTTGACTGTAGTTGATCTCAAAACTTTGCATTCATGTTCAAGAGTAAATTAAAACACCTCAGTACTAGTAAGAGTAACCTGTTTTGTTTTGTCTCTACAAGCTCTAAATTATTTCAAAATTTAGGCATTGGAGTCTGACAAAGGGCACACAGTTGACCTGATGAAGTATTTATTGAGTTATGCAAGCAACCCTACTGTTTCTTCAGAAAGAAGCAATCTTCACAGAGGGGAGCTTATTGAATCAACTGTTCGGAATGTGTTGAGTGAGTTGGCTAGGCTATGCTGTGGAGCTGTGGCGTCAGAGCCCTCTGCCTCGTTGCAACATCAGTTCCCAGATAGATATGGGCAAACTCTGAGGCCTCTTGGAAACAAAATTGAAATGAAGAGAGGTGATTGGATATGCCCAAGGTATTTTATTGTCATTTTTTATTTTTATTTTTTTATAGTCAATTTGTTTTCTTTGTTTTCACATTTTCAGCAAACTAGTATCATTCTCATAGTTGTCCGCTACTCCTAATTTTTGATAAATTTCTTGTGTAGTTGAACTGCTTGTATATCGTCGCAATTATTAATTTATAGGGGCATCCAAGCTAATTCAGTTTGTGTTAGTGGTGCCCGTGTACTGAGCGGTTTAATCTTTGATTAAGCTTGCTGTAGCAGGACCTTCCTGGAAATGATTTTTTTTTGGGTAAGCCAGGAGGCATCCTCTATTAGTATTGCATTGTTAATAATGAGCTGCATTGAGCAGGTGCACTTTTATGAACTTTGCAAGGAACAATAAATGCCTTGAATGTGAGGAGGCAAGACCAAAGAGACAGTTAACTGGTGGGGAGTGGGAGTGTCCTCAGTGAGTATTACTTCTTTTATTATGTGCTTAAGTACTGCACACATTTTATTTGAAAGGGCAAATGCTGAAATTCACCCTTTTCTTTTCCTTCTGAAGATGTGATTTCTATAACTATGGGAGAAACCTAGTGTGCTTAAGGTGTGATTGCAAAAGACCTGTAGAGTCTTCATTTGGCACTACTAACTCCAGCTCAGTTTTGGGATATGGTAATGGGGTCTATGCAAATAAGCCTGATATTGAGAGAAGATTGGCTGCCAATGAAGAGAAGGCCCAGCGTTGGTTTAACAAGGTTTCTCAACTGGACAGCGCCGCCTCTGATTTGAGCAATGCTGCAGCTGATGAAGATTTTCCTGAAATCATGCCTTTGAGGAAAGGTGTAAATAGGTTTGTTATAAGCACAAGGAAGACTCCATTGGAGCGGAGGCTGGCTAATTCTCAATATCAAAGAAATGTGGGTAATGCTAGTTCTCTAGAGCATAATGATAATCAAGCCGACAGTGCAAAAACATCTATTGGCCGGAGTTTGGACGAGATTCTTGGTCACACATCTGCTGTTCCTGATGCTGGTGAGAAAAAAGTTACTGACGGACAAATTGTTGGAACAGAGAGTTCTCCTTCAGTGTCTAGTTCAGCTTCTCCACAGAATGGGCATCATAAGGGATGCAATTCCAGTTATGTTCCATTTGTGCCGTTACCTGATGACATGCTTGCTAAAAATCCTCAAAAAATGGATAGTGAGAATGTGGTGACAGAAAGCATCGATTCTGTCTCTTTAAAGGCCGATGAGCAAACTAGCACTGTTTCTCTGAGCAGTGAGGCTGGAAAGTCATTACACAGTTCATCTTTACCTGAAAAGTCATCAAATCAGGCTGACAGCCAGCATAAGGAGAATGACCGGGCTGAGAAGTCAGAGAGATGGTTTAAGAAGGTGGGAGAGCTTCATGGTGCTACGGAAGTGGCAAGTGTAATTTCAGACGATGACTTCCCAGAGGTCATGCCCATGCGTAAGGGAGAAAATCGTTTCGTAGTTAGCAAGAAAAAAGATCGTTCTTTAACTTCTCCTATGTACAAAAGGAGGATGGCCATGGAGCAAGCAGGTAGTCCCAATTTTGTGCCCTTTGTCCCATTCCCACCTGACTATTTTGCTAAAAAGGATAAACAGCATACAGATGGGAAAGATTCAATTGTAAAAGCTACAGGTGAAACTTCTTCTGGTTTGGATTCTGGTCTATCTGATAGAAATAATGTGCGAAGAATAGAAAATTTGGAATCTTCAAGAGAATTTGGAATGTCCAGCCCAGGGAGGTTGAATATGGAATCTACTGGAGAGAATTTAACTGAGAGAAAGTCTGGCATTACTTGTGGGCCACCAATCAGTGGAAACTCGATTCAGAATTCCTTTGATTCCCTGAGGAATTGCCAGGATGGTTGGAGTACTGGATTGTCTAAAAAAGAAAGTACAATTGAGAGCACAAATTTGACAGGGAGTTCAACCAAACAGCCTGAAAATCAGAATGTTAGGAGTGGCTGGACAGGAAAGAGCTTGGAGGGCTCGGCAGTACAGGAACCTGATCCTTTAGACATGTCAGAAGAGGCCAAGGCACAAAGGTGGTTCCGGCGTGTTGCCCAGATTAAGGACATCTCTGAATTGAGTAAAATCCCTGATGAAGACTTCCCGTCAATAATGCCGATGCGCAAAGGTGTGAACAGGTTTGTGGTGAGCAAGAGGAAAACCCCTCTTGAGAGAAGGTTGACATCTCCACAGTATAGGAGGAATCTTCCTATAGTGACCTCGGAGCCAGTGAAGAAGGATAATGAAAATAGCTGAAAAACATAGAAGGTTGATCTCTTTGCAAGCTTATTTTAGCATCTTAGCTAATTTTGTTGTTCCCTATAGTTTCATTGAGAAGATGTAAGAGCACCTAATAAGACACCCCACCCCAAAAAATAAAAATAAAGAATAAAAACAACAAAATCCCTTCTCCAGTCGCATTTGCATTATAATTGCCACATTTTCAGTGTGCTGACTTTTGGGTGCATCTTGCTCATTACTCATCCACATGTAGCTGCTAGTTTTGCAGTTGCAAGGTTTGATCAACATTAATTATCCCCATCTGTTTTAATATTGCCGTGTTTCGTTTTGTGTTTGTATTGTTTTTCTTCTTTCCAATTAATGAAACACCTCATATTCTATTTACGTCTCTCCTATTTACCTCTCTCTTTTTCTCTTTGGTATCTTGTGAACTGAATCCTGATGTTGGCTCCGATGAAAAGAAAATGTTTCATATTATCTTTCTTTTTTCTCTAATCCCCTGATTCTATATGGTTTGGCTTTGGCATCTTTTTTGAACTGTCACCTAGAAAATCAGAGAAATATAATAGTATCATTGTATTCCTATTTAATCATGTACTTGAACATATCTCTAGTTGCTGAGGTACGTGCTTCTACCTTGCATTTAAGCATTATATATAGTTTCTAATCCTGAAATGTGCACGTCTTTTCGTTCTTCTGTTGTCAAGAATACATTCGGTTATAGCTTTCTATTGCCGAAGAATTTATGAAAAATTTGTTCCGAACTCAAAATGAATGATTCAAATTCGCTTTGAGTGTGGTCTAAACTACACACAATTAAATCTGGATCATTCATTTTGAATTCTATGTGAGTTTCTCGATTTGTTTTCGTGGTAAGTAGTATTTTTGCTAAAAATATGGTATTGTTGGGTACTTCCAAGGTTTTGATCTTATTAACATTACCGAGTTAGGCATAGAATTGAGTGGATTCTTTAAGCACGATGGTTCTAGCGAATGGTCTCATCTTTCCATCTTTCCTCTTGTGTACGTGTTTGGGCCATACTTAGAAAATCACAATGTAATTGATTCCCTAGAAAGGTGGCCGCGGTGTCATTTAAAAAATGGGTTGTTATGGATAGAAATCTATGGTGAGGTATTAAATGAAAAATGATGACACGTGATTTAGAGACTTAAATATCTAGGAGGAGGATATAGAGGAACTAATCGTAAGGAAGTAGTGATGCTCGACACATGTCGTTACAAGAACAAGTCAAGAGAAGACTAGCCGTTGGAGCAAATAATAGAAAATGATCAGAGCAAGTAGTTTATGGAAGGGTACACATGGTAGCTATTGAAACTTATTTGTTATGTGGTTGGAGAAATAAAATGAATTGGTTACAAATAAAAAAGAACACGTGACACATGTCATTCCAAGAGGGAGTCAAAGAGAAGACTAACCATTAGAGTAAAAGGTGACACTAAACCAGATGAGTGGTTATGTAGATTGGTTATAAGATGAGTAGAGGCGACAACAACGAGAACAATGAGGACATCACATCCAACACATCAAAGTCTGGAGCTTATTTTCAGTTTCTTATTTTGTAGTTACATATTTTTTCATTTTCAAGTTCAAATCTATTTGTTCATTCTCCTTTCATTACTGTTTGCTAGGTTAGATTCAATTTATGTTCTCATTAGCCATAGTTTTAGTCGTAATATTTGTTTCAGATCGTACTCCATTCAATATAAAGTTATTTCAAGCTCAGTCTCAATTTCTATTTATTCGTCTTGCGAATTTCGTTTATTTTAATTTAAAAGACATTTAGAAATTGGTGAAATCCTCTTTGTTGAGGCAAAAAATTAAACTAGTAGCTTTTATTTTGAGCTACACACAATTCGTATTGATTTAGAGTCAGTTTGGCTCAATTCTAAATACAATTGGATGCATTGATCATAGTATGCCCGCACCACATCATTAAAGTCTGAGCATAATTCAGCGCAAACGCCAATAGATTTTTGGCACGCTCGGTGGAACCCAAGTGTCATAAAGAGGTAATATGGCTAGAAGAGGTCGATGGAAGGCTGCCGTTGGCTAACATACTCGAAATTTTTCACCAGAAAGTTCAGATGAAGAGTCAGAGCTTGGTTGAAACTCTTAAGGTTTACTTTTGTAGTCATCGACAGCACCAATACACGATCTGACCTTAACAATCAGATAAATAATGGCTTTGATTAATGAGAAGGTAATAATGTCTATTCTTGCAGGACACAGTGGGGTAGCAAATCAGCCAACAGTAGGCCAACCGCCCCCAATGCCACAATCTTCTGATGTCCCATCTTGGATCATCCTCTAACAGTCCAGCACTTGGGGGGCATAATGTAGATCAGACAAGGTAATAATGTCTATTCTTGCAGGACACAGTGGGGTAGCAAATTAGCTAACAGTAGGCCAATCGCCCCCAATGCCACAATCTTCTGATGTCCCATCTTGGATCATCCTCTAACAGTCCAGCACTTGGGGGGGCATAATGTGGATCAGACGGGAAGCCAGGAAAGAGGTAGGCCGAAGGAAGGAAATGGCGCTAACCAACGATTCAATTTGCCGCCCACTTGGCAAATAAGCCCCTGAGGGGATCCCAATCCACTTTATATCGGTGTTAATCAGGAACTCAGGGGCAACTTTCGATAAATTTTGAAAATTTCAACCATCTTCCACAGTAGCCAAACATCCCTTTCAACAGGGTGCAAGTAATTGATATTGTTCAAGAACAGTTCAGACCAACTCTCAGGCGAATTGGAGGTTTACTGAAAATTATATCCAAATGCTATTGACAGGATGCATGAGTTTCTTAGAGAGTATAGGGTTCTAGAATTCGTTAAGTTTTCAGGAGAAGATCATTATTCTACTGTTGAACATATGGTAAGATTCACTATTCAGTGTGGTAAAGCAGATGGTAACAATTTCTCGAGGCTCTGATTGTTTACTAACTCTTTGATCGGTACTGCTTTTACCTGGTATATAAATTTACCACCAAACTCGATTCGAAGCTGGCCTCAGCTGGAAGAATTATTCCATCAACAGCTTTATAGGGCGAAACTAGAGGTTACTATGGCAGATTTATCAAGGATGTATTAGCTATTAGGAGAATCAGTGGAGGCTTATATTTCAAGGTTCAAGAAGGTTAGTAGGAATGATAATTTTACTCGTCCCTGCCCCGCCTCCGCTTTTCTTGCCTCGTTTTGTGCAGATAATTTTTGAAAACAGATAATTTTTTAAACAGATAATTTTTCGCTTTTCTTGCCTCCGCTTTTCAAACAGATAATTTTTTACTTATATTTCTTATTTTTAATTTAAGTTATTGATCAATATTATTATTTTAATATCTTATCATGCTATTATTGTTAGTATTAATTTCTTTCAAAAGTGAAAAATATATTTTTCGTTACGCTCTCGACTTTGATCCCACCTTGCCACTTTTTCGATTATTTTTTTTTGACCCGCCCCACTAATAAACGGAGTGGGGATGGGAGAACACGCTCCCGCCCTAAATCCATCCCGTTTTCATCCCTAAAGGCTAGGTTCAAATGCAAGGTGGTTCTTTAAAAAACAGAGTATGTTAGGTTAGCCCAAAATGGGCTAAGATCTTGAACTACGAAAGAAATTTGAAGGGATAGAGTTCAGAGATCTGTTTGAGTTGGTGGCACGAGTTGTGCGATATGAGTATATATTGCGCGGGGAACATGACAGAAAGACGGCTTCTAAGGGAACGTATTATCGTGACCCAAATTGTACTATGGCAAGTTCAGAGGCCCACTTTAAACCCGAGGTAGCAGTTGCAGAAATCATCAACCAAAATCCTTATGTTTGCAAAGTTTTTGTTAAGGTGGAGCCTATCAAGTCTCAAGGATCTTTGGCATCGCCAAAAATTATCAGAGTCTATACTTTTGACATTACAAAGGCGGATAAGATTTTTGACCATTTACTTGTAGACAAGATGTTCAGATTCTCGGTAGGGCACAAGATTTCACCACTAGAGGAGCTTAGAAATAAAGAATACTGTAAGTACCACAATTCTTAAAATCATACTACAAACAATTGTATTACTTTTAGAAATGATATTTAGGATAGGATAGACAAAGGAGAGTTCAGGTTCCCTGAAAAAAAAAAAGCGGCAATGGGAGTAGATGCAGATCTTTTTCCCGAACAACTTGCAACAAACATGGTCATGATCAATATGAAGCGATGTTCTAGAACTGAAGCCAAGAAGACAGGAGGATCTAGTAATTCGACTCATTAAGAGGAGGAAGTTCCCAAGACTATCCCAGTTCAAGATGTATGGTGGGATCAGGAAATAATTCACACAAGAAGAAAGAGAAGCTGTTTGCAAGTGTACCATGTGTAAAGAATGTGCCCAAAAAGTATCGAAAAGAAATCAAGTCAAAATGGAGAATCAGCCAGAGGGTCCAATTGAAAGGAAGGAAAGAAGATTAGTTTTTCAACGTCTCCAACACTCGGGGGGTAGGACACCAATTCTTCAAATGAATACTAGACAGGGGCGGCCGAGGACTGTAAAACCGCCAGTATTCTCACTAGGCCAATGGATGAGAGTTACACATTCAAAGTTTCCTCAACCAAAAAGGATCCAATCCAAATCTCAGAAATAGAGAATGCAGAGAATGATACAAGCTGATCGTAGAGCTAGGGAAGCAACATAGGAGCATTTAGAGGATAAGAGGAGGAAAATGGTGCAGTTTCCAAGAAATCTGGTGTACGAATACTAGCCGAGGAAGATTCAGGGGCAACAACACAGAATCAACCAAGTTCTAGTAAGATGGCCTATGCAAGCAAAGAAAAAGAGCCTATGATTTGCAGCATGGTATTCATTTTACCCGAAAGTTTCATGGCTAGGGAAGGACAACCTAATTTTATAGTGGGAAATGTCGAAGAACAAGGGGGAATGATGGAAATTCTGTCGGAACCCATCAGAGAAGAACATGAACTACTTTTAATTTTGAAAACTCAAGAAGGATGTTAGCCCAAGGGTTTTTTAATTAAATTTTGATGATTTTAACAATTCGTTTTCTAAATTAAATTGATTTAAAAAAATAATATTTAATATTTCTAAAAAGGTAGTGTTGATATTACATGATTAGTGAGTCGGTACTTTATCCCATTTGTGCTGACACTTTGCATAAAATGGATTGACACTCAGTGTTCTTGAGAAGAATATTTTGTGTCAATACTAATTGATAATTGAGTCGACACCTTAAGGCAAAACACGCTTAAAATTATCAAGTGTGTTAACACCATTAAAATTTAGGGTCGACACCTTAACTGCTTTGCTTGAGATGTTTTAGTAATTCAAATGAGTCGGCACCAAATGAATTTGGGTCGACAGCTCCAATATTGGACCAAGATCCACATTGAATCGACACCAATGCAGAATGGGTCGACACCTCAGAAATGGGTCGACACCTCAGTGTTTTGAGTCGACACCAAAGTGTTTTGAGTCGACACCAAGTGATCCATCAGGTTCTACGGGTTGATACCAAAGTCACATGAGTCGACACCTAAACACCTTTTGGAAAACCAAATGAGTCAACAATAAAGAGAAATGGGCCGACACCAGGACTTCAAGTCATTTCTTGACTCCAACTAAAAAGTGTCGACACCACAGTATTCTGAGCCGACACAAATGTTCCTTTTAGAAATAAGGATTTTGGGTCAACACTAAACCAAGCTGAGTCGACTCCAAAAGTCCCGAAGCTGTCTGAGTTTTTCTGAGTCGACACCAGAATGAAATTGGGTCGACTCTAAAACTCCCAAGGCTAAATCAGAATTCTCGAGTCGACACCAAATGAAGATGAGTCAACACTGTTTTTCCAGTAGTTGATCTGATAAAATGGATCGACACCAATGAAGATATGAGTCGATACCAAATTTCCACCTAAAAAATTGAAGAAATGCATGAGGTCGACACCAAATGTTCTATGAGTTGACACAATTGTGTGGGTGAAAAAAATGCAAAAATAAGGTCGACATCAACGAAGAACTGAGTCGATACAATCACTTGAGGAACCAAACCTTAGATATTTTGTGTCGACACCAAACGACTTTGTGTTGACACCTGCGATGAAATTCAAATCTCGTGCCGGTTCTAATGGTATGATTTCTGAGCATTAATTGCTTCCACCAACCCACCAACAATAATTTACTTCAAATGGCTATATAAGAAATTAATTTTTAGAATTTCAAATTTTTAGACACTGTTCTATTGCTTGAATTTAAAATTCAAAATTTTCAAGAAGCATTTATTGCTCATTTACTCCTTCAACCAACTCTCACGCACATTTAGTTCCAATCATTTGCAAGGAGTGTTAGTTAGTGAATTTTTAATTCTCTCACATTTATTGTAAAAGAGGATAAGTCACCCATGATCTTTTAAAAAAGTTTGTGTACTTCTTAAAGAAGAGTTCAAGAGAGTTTAGAAAAAAATATGAAATTATTTTGTAAGAACTTCTTGAGGCTGTAAAGGTTATTGAATGCGTTTGTGAAGCATTTAATCATAATGTAAATTCTCAATGGGAGTCTTGAGGAGTAGACGTAGGCTTAGAAGAAGCCAAATCACTATAACTCTTGATGTTTGGTTTACACTTTCTCTTCCTAACCTCTTTAAGTTTCTTATTGCTTTAATATCTGTCATATTTGCTTATGAAATTTAAGTGTTTTCAAAAAAGTTTTTAAAATTGTTATTATTGTTTTAAAACCTAATTTACCAATCTCTTGGGTTGCCTAAACTAACAAAGAATCTGCACAGAGCGTTGTTTTTGAAAGGCCATCAAAGGAGATGACGCAACATATCTAACCTTTGTACATCGCAAGAGATATTGATAGGATACCGGTTAACAGGCTGTTGGTATGGTTTTGCAGGCAATTCAATGCCCATAACCATGCTCAGCAAGATTGGCAAAATCGAGCAGGATTTATTACCATATAATGTAAGCATATTAGATTTTGCTGAGGGAATCACTGTTGGAGGCAATACTGCAAATATCATTGTTTTTGTAAAATAATTTTCAGTAAAAAATTAACTGGACGAAAAAACGCCGAAACGGGCTCTAGATAAAATTTTTGACGAAGAACGATCAAAATAAAATCTGTGCAATCAAAGTTAATTTAGAAGAATACCTCTTGTAGATTTAATCTTCAACTACGGCTTGATTCCGAGTTGAAGCTCCTGTCAGATCTTCTACCGTATTTCCTTATGCGATCCTCGAACGTAGTGTGGGTTACGATCCTCCGAGAACTTGTACCGACAGAACCTCGATATATTTTTTTAAGTCTTGAAAGACAAAAATAATATATCAAGAATGATATGAAAATTAAATCTAAACTGGTTCAGCCTACCCGCATATATATAGGGTTACAACAGGGACCTGGGGAATAATTATGAGTAAGGCTTCCAGTGGAACATAGATACCTACGGGCGATTTCTGCAATTTTCATAAAATACTGAATTATAGTTTACACCACTAAAGAATTATAATTGTACTCGGACTCATAATCTCAAGACCTTCTTGCATTAAGCTCCTGTTATTAAATGCTTACCATTTCTCGCCACGTTAAGATTCTCGATACCCGCATATTAAATTTAATTACTGATAATTTAATTTAATCGGCATCTTGATATTCTTTAAACCCTTCTGCTTAACTTATTTGACCGCCGAATAATTAAATTCACCTGCAGGGTTGTCTCTTGATGCAATCTTGGTTACAACATCACCTATCTGTACTATTTCTTGTATCAGGTGATACTTACGCTCAATGTGCTTGCCTTTCTTATGGACCCTTGGCTCATTCGAGTTTACAGCCGCTCTGCTATTGTCACAGTAAAGTGTAATAGCCGACTGAACAGAAGGTACCACCTCTAGATTCATCAGGAAGTTCCTGAGCCAAACGGTCTCCTTGGCTGCTTCAGAAGCTGCCACGTACTCGGCCTCTATGGTAGAATCAGCAATGCAGGACTGCTTGATACTCCTCCAACTTATAGCTCTACCTTTTAAGGTAAATACATATCCTGAGGTAGACTTACGGGAATCCTTGTCAGATTAAAAATTTGAGTCTGTGTACCCCAAAGGTAGGCTGTCTGTCTGATAAACCAACATATAATTCTTAGTCCTTTTTAAGTACTTGATTATATTATTTATCACAATCCAATGCTTTTGGTCTGGGTTAGACTGATATCTTGCTAACCATGCCAACGGCAAAACAGATGTCGGGTCTAGTGCAAAGCATAAAATACATGAGGCTTCCTACTGCCAAGGCATAAGGAATCGCCTTCATCTTCTCTATCTCATCAGGTGTCTTAGGACACTGATATTTGGATAGAGTAATTCCATGCCAGAAAGGGAGAAACCCTTTCTTGAAATCCTGCATGCTAAAACGAGCAAGGATATCATCGATATACTTTGCTTGTGATAAGCCAAACATCCTTTGTTTCTGATCTCGCATAAGCTTGATCCCAAGGATATGACTAGCTTCTCTCAATTCCTTCATATCGAACTGCTCAGATAACCATACTTTAACCGTAGATAATGCCATCACATCGTTTTCGATGAGCAAGATATTGTTTTCATAAAGTACTAAGAAGATCACCACGCTTCCGTCACGTTTCTTGTACACACAGGACTCATCCGGACTTTGATCAAAACCATAAGATTTTATAGCTTGATCAAACCAACTGTTCCAAGACCTCGATGCCTACTTAAGTCCATAAATGGATCTCTTAAGCTTGCACAACATGTGCTCCTGGTTCTTTGCAATGAATTCGTCTGGTTGTATCATATAGATACACTCGTCAAGACTTTCGTTAAGGAAAGCTATTTTGACATTCATTTGTCAGATTTCGTAATCGAAATGTGCGACAATGGATAAGAGAATTCGGATAGACTTAAGCATGGCTACCGGCGAAAAAGTTTTCTCATAGTTGATCCATTCTTTCTGAGTGAACCCTTTAGCAACAAGCCTAGCTTTGAAGGTTTCAACCTTTTTGTCTACTCATCTCTTCCTCTTGTTGATCCACTTGCATCCAATGGGTTTTATCCCTTCGAGTGGTTCTACAAGTTTTCAGACCTGATTGGAATACATAGATTCCATATCCGAATTCATAGCCCTTTGCCAAAGATCTGCATATTTGTTTTGTAGTGTTTCATTGTAGTTATAGGACTCGGTATCTAGTTCTGTCGGGATCCTGTCAAAAGACTCTCCCAAGAACATATACCGGTCAGGTTGATGAACAACCCTCCCACTACGACGAGGCACTACCTGTGTCTGTGTACTAGCAGTAACAGGCTGTGCAGAATCTGAACCCTGTGCATCAGCACCCTGTTTTTGATTTGCACATGTCCTGATAATCTTCCCACTACGACTAGGTAATGGAATATCTGTGACTTGTGGTTCCTCTTCCGTTCTACTGGTATTTTCTCTCAGTTCTTCTAGAATAATTTTGCTATTGGGCCTGTGGTCCATAATATAATATTCTTCCAAGAATCTGGCATTGGTGCTAACAATGATCTTCTGATCCTTAGGATTATAAAATAGACCACCGTTCGTTCCCTTGAGATACCCCACAAAGAAACAGACTTCTGTTCTCTGTTCTAACTTATCCACGTTCCCTTTCAGCACATGTGCTAGACACCCCTAAATCCGAATGTGTTTCAGACTAAGTTTACGCCCGGTCCACAATTTTATGGGAGTAGAAGGTACTACTGACTTAGAAGGTACCATGTTCAGAATGTAAGCCGCTGTCTCTAAAGCGAGTCTCCAAAACGAATGTGATAAACCTGAATAATTCATCATTGACTTTACTATTTTCATAAGAATCCTATTCATTCTTTCTGCTATACCATTCTGCTGAGGAGTGCCAAGTGCAGTCAACTGGGATGTAATCCCATATGATGATAAGTAGTCCTTAAATTCTTCAAAGAGGTATTTCCCACCACGGTCAGATCGTAGTGATTTGATACTTTTATCTAGACGCTTCTCCGCTTTCGCCTTGAATTTTTTGAATTTCTCAAAGTATTTAGACTTACGATGCATCAGGTAAATGTATCTATACCTTGAATAGTTATCAATGAAACTGACAAAGTACTCAAAGTCACCTCTAGCCCGAATTGTCATAGGACAACGCACATCAGAATGAACCAGTTTTAACGGTTCTTTATCTCTATAGCCTTTGGCCGAAAGGGGCCTCTTGGTCATTTTTCTCTCTAAGCAAGATTCACAGACTAGAAGTGCCTCCACTTCCAATGAACTCAAAGGTCCATATGCTACCAGTTTGTTTATCATTTTTAGATTAATATGACCCAAACGTAAGTGCTAAAGAAACGTTTGGTTTATTAAAGAAGAAAACTTTCTCTTATATGGTAAATTAGATGTGCTATTCATTTCATTTAGTTGCAGTGTAGTAGAGATTGGAGTAATAATATAAAGATTATCTACCAATGTACCAGAATAGATAACCCGTTTATTATCCTTAATAACCACAGAGTTATTAAAATAAATAAAATATCTGTCTTTAACCAATCCAGAATCGAAAAATAAGGTTTTTCTATTGGCAAGTACATAAAGATAATATCTCAATATTAAAACCCGACTTCTACCAAAATTGAGAGTGACATCTCCTACTGCAACTACTGCTACCTTTGTATTATTGCCCATATGCAGGTAAATCTCCCAATCACTAAGTTGTCGGGTTTCTTGAAACTCCTGTAATGAATTGCAGACATGATTAGTGGCTCCCGTATCTACACACCAGGTATCGGTAGATAACACCGCTAAACATATTTTCACAACCAGTGAATAGAAATTACCGTGCTTGTTCTGCCTTATGAGAAATACTGGACATAGCTTTTTTCAGTGTCGGGTCTGATTGCAGTGAAAACTTATGTTTTTTGACTTTTTTACAACAATCAGTGGCCCACTAACTACCGTGAAAAATGTGTTTTCTTGTTTCTGAACTTTTTTTTTCTTCATGCCTTTTAGCAATGAGGAAGAACCTTTTTCTGAAACACACATTTCCTGGTATTGAAGAAATATCATTTGTAATTAAAAGAATATCTAAGTTACATTTTCAGTCAACAAAATTTGGTTCCGTTAGTTTTTTTTTGAGTAATAAAGCGAGTGGATTGAAATTCATTTTATTCCTGAGAATCACATAATTAAAAATCATTAATTATGAGGAGCAAAATTTTGAATTCATTTTAATTTAGTTCCCTCTACCATTTTAAAAATAAATTCGCCAGCAGCCTGGTAACCCGAGAATAATATGCTACGTTGAGTGGACGTCTACTATCCTTCATAAGACCAGATAGGCCAATTCTTTTTAATTTTACTATCTAGCCAACTGACCATGCCAAGTAAAATTAAATAGCTGACATATCTTCGGTCCAGTATATAATAGCAGTGACTCAGTTGGAGAGAATACTATTATATACAGCTAAGTGTTAATCATTACATAATCTCAAATTAATCGCTTCGTAATGAACCCTTCAGTTGGAGAAGTGATCCACACTAACTATTATCCAGAATTATCCCTAAAAGAGGTTTGTACTGAGAATACCGCAATTAATCTGTACGCTGGGAGGAAGGTCTTATTGCCGACACGCATGGTTTAATTGCATTGCCTACAAACTGGTGATGGAAATCGTAAAATTTATCTGTGAATAAATTCTCTTTCCCACTTAGATTTTTAAAACAATTTTGAGGGTTATAAAAATTCATTTAATTAGAATAAATTTATTAATTTTGAAAACTACACGATCTGAAAGAATCAAATATATTTTCGTGTATACGATTTTAAAGATTCTGATTTGTCAAACCATCTTTCGAAAGTCATACGATCTGAAAGAATCAAATATTTTTTTGTGTATACGATTCTAAAGATTCTGATTTATCAAACCATCTTTTCGTGTTTAAATGCGTAATAAATAAAATTTAATAAGTACACAGTTTTTCCTTCAGCTTTTTAGCTAAGGTAGTGATTAAAGATATTTATTTATTTTATTTTTCGTTTCACATTTTTCAAAAAATAATAATTTATTTCGATTAAACAATTTTTCATTTAATTAATTCAAAATTCAGAATTAATTTTCACGTTTTTCAAAGATATTCGATTTTATAAAAAATCATCTTAAACGTGATATTTTATAAAAAATAAAATATTTAAAGTTTTTTATTTAATTAAAATTAATTAATTAAAAAAAATTTAATTTAATTTTTTATTATAAAATATTTTAATTAAAATTAAATATTTAAATTAATTAAATTAACATGATAAATAAAATTAATAAATATCATTCACGCAATTAAAATATAAAAAATAAATTAATTACAAGATAAATATTAAAGAGTTTCAATCTCCTAAAAATAAACTTTCAGTATAAGATTCCTTCATTTTATCAAAACTTCTCGATCAAATATTCAAGCCAACCAAAACAGTGGTTGGATTGGATTGCTCCATTGGAATTTTAATTGGAAGACCGGCTGGTGCTTGGAAAAATTGGATATCACTGTTTGGCACAAAAACCGCGGCACAAAAACCGCTGCTTGGACTGTTTGATATAGGGAATCCTTCAGCCAATTGAAAACAGCCTGCTGGCTTTTGGGAATTGCTCCAATTGCACGGCAACAGTGTTTGGTTAAAGCTTCAAAACCGGCGCCGTTGCTGTGGAGAAACAACAGTATCGAAAAAAAAAACTCCACTTTTTAATTATTTTTTTATTTTTTTATTTTTTTATTGAAGCATCAAAGCTGTGCACGGAAACCGGCGGCACACCTTTTTGCTGTTTGGAAAACTGTTGCCTGATTGCACCGCCTGGATGGTTTGTGCCACTTCAAAGCCTTGGGAATTGCATGCTTCAAGGCCAATCACTGCTGCGTCTATTTGATTCTTGGATGAAAACTGTTGGGAATTAATCCCAACATAAACCGGAACAGTGCACGGTTTGGGAATTGTCGAAGCTTCAGTTTGCGCCATGTTTGGCGCCTTGCTGTTCCGGAATTAGTGCCGCCGCTTTTGTTGATGATTTGACAATCACAACAAAGATCAGCCATTGGTTTGCTTGCTTAATGGAATCACTGAAGCTTGATTGTCCATTGGAAAACCACTGCGCCTGAAGCTTGTTTTTGGGAACCCGGTGGCTACCGATTGGAAAATTGCGCCTGTGCCGTTTTCCCTCCTTTTTTTTTTATTTAACCAGAAAATTTTTTTTTGGAGAAAATATATATTACAAAGCAATTAAAAAAAACTATTTTGCGGCTAAAACCATTAGAACCATTGCTGGCTGCCGCTGCCTTCCACCACCGGTTGCCGCTATACCTGTTCTTATTTTTTTTCTTTCTAATAAACTAAAAAAAAAAATTTAACGAACATTAAAATATTACATCGAATCTTATGTCCCGCAAACTCACATTCGATCTAAAAATTAATTAATTTAACACGGTCAACTCCCGTGGTTAAAAAAAAATTAATTAAATAATTATCATTCATTCAAACCATTCAATCAAATATGAAAAAAAATGATGATCATAAAATCAGGATTAGAACGCCTGCAAAATAAAGTTAGCACAGTTCTAAATCTACCCGCCCTCGATAAATCGTAAACAAAAAAAAAACGGCTATGATACCAATTTGTTGGAGGCAATACTGCCAAGATCATTGTTTTTGTAAAACGATATTCGGTAAAAAATTAATTGGACGGGCAAACGCCGAAACGGGCTCCAGATAAAACTTTTGACGAAGAACGATCAAAATAAAACCTGTGCAACCAA
>JAOTRH010000010.1:3497653-3531704 GCA_034768845.1 Heliamphora exappendiculata | reverse complement strand
CAGGATTAAAATAGATTTCAACCCACTCGCTTTAATACTCAAAGAAAACAAACTTACGGGACCAAATTTTGTTGACTGAATGCCACTCTCAGTTTTGGTAGAGATCGGATTTTAATATTAAAAGAATGTCTTTATGTACCTACCATTATAAGAAACTTAGATTTCATTTTTGGATTTGCTAAAGACAAATATTTTATTTATTTTAATAACTCTATGGTTAGTAAGGATAATAAACGGGTTATCTGTTCTGGTACATTGGTGGATAATCTTTATATTATTACTCCAATATCTCCTATACTGCAGCTAACTGGAATGAGTAACACATCTAATTTACCATATAAGAGAAAGTTTTCTTCTTTAATGAACTAAACGTTTCTTTGGCACTTGCGCTTGGGTCATATTAATCTAAAAAAGATAAACAGACTGGTAACAGATGGACCTTTTGTTAGGGTTGGTATACTGAAAATCATATTTTAGTATTTAATTTTATTTCTAATAAAATTAATTTTTCATTTTATGAGTATATTTATGAGTAATATATGTATGTCATTTATTTGTTATGCATGGATGTCCGATATTCTGTATAGTATTTAATCTGGTATGTAGAGTACAGCTTACACACAGAAGACCAAATTTTAGGTTCTTACAGAATATAAATTTTATGTTCACAGTTTAGATGGAAATGGACATACTATCGGTACGACTGTGGCATAGAGTTTTAGTAGGCCTGTTTTAGTTACGGAAAACAAATAATAGCGTCATCTATTATTCCGACTCTCTGTACCAGTACACTTTGTGTGTATGGAATGGGACATTTGGGATAATTAATTTAGTACTGACTACTGACTATATAAATTAATTCACATCCTAAGATTATTATAAATAGTGCTTATTCTCTTAATCTTGAAATAATTATTAATTTGTGTATATTTAATATTCGTTATTTTGATTCATTAGATGGTGCGATATTATATGGGTATATATTCCCGGTGAGTTAGACATCGGTATTATTTATGTGGCAAATACTAATTATTGACGGAATTCACGTCCCGATAGTCGGGATTGACGATACCTCCTTAAGGATGCTTAAAGTTTTGATCGGGCCAAACCCTACAGGTGGATTTAATTATTCGGCGGTCAAATAAGTTAAGCGAAAGGGCTTAAGAAATATAAAGATGCCGATTAAATTAAATTGTCAGTAATTAAACTTAATTAGCGGGTATCGAAAATCTTAACATGGGGAGAAATGGTAAGTATTTAATAACAGGAGCTTAATGCAAGAAGGTCTTGAGATTATAGATCCGAGTGCAATTATAGTTCTTTAGTGGTGTGAACTGTAATTCAGTATTTTTATGAAAATTACAGAAATCGCTACGACTTTCTGTAATTGCAAAAATCGCCCGTAGGTATCTGTGTTCTACTGAAAGTCTTACTCATAATTACTCCTAGGTCCCTGCTGTAACCCTATATATACGCGGCTAGGCTGAATCAGTTTGAGATGAATTTTCATATCATTCTTGATATATTTTTTTTTTGTCTTTCAAGACTTAAAAAATATATTGGGATTCTGCCAGTACAAGTTCTCGGAGGATCGTAGCCCATACTACGTTCGAGGATCGCTAAGGGAATACAGTAGAAGATCTGACTGGAGTTTTAACTCGAAATCAAATCGTAGTTGAAGATTAGATATACAAGAGGTATTCTTCTAAATTAATTTTGGTTGCACGGGTTTTATTTTGATCGTTCTTCGTCTAAAGTTTTATCTGGAGTTCGTTTCGGCGTTTGTCCGTCCAGTTAATTTTTTACTAAAAATCGTTTTACAAAAAAAATAATTTTGGATGTTTTGCCTCCAACAAATTGGTATCAGAACTGTTTTATTTTTTGTTACGGTTATTAGGGCCGGGTAGATTTAGAACTGTGCTAACTTTGTTTTGCAAGAGTTTTAATCCCGATTTTATGATCATCATTTATTTTCAAGTTTAATTGAATGCGTGAATGATAATTTAATTAATTTTTTAATCACAGGAGTTGACCGTGATAAATTAAGTTTTTTAGATCGAATGTGAATTTACAAAATATAAGTTCCGATGTAAAATTATTTTATATTTTTTAAGTTTTTTTTAATTTATTAAATAAAAAAAATAAGAACAGGTATAGTGACAACCGGTGGTAGAATGCTGCAGCAACCAACAAAAGTTCCCGTGATTTTAAATGCGAATATTTTGTTTTTTTACAGTTTTATTTTCCTGAATTAATAAAAAAAAATCGGTTTTCAAATAGTGGCTCACTGTTCTTCAACAACAAAAAGCAGCGCCGGTTTCAACAGTGTGGAGCAGCGCCAAACACAACGCTTACACCAGGCTGTTTCGGCGGCTAAGGGTTTTTCTTCCAAGCGCCAAACGCGGTGCACAAATCTGGAGCTAATTCCAAGCCGCAGCAGTGCGCCAAAGCCAATCACGGCAGCGGCATTTTAAAAAAATAATAATAATAAAGAAAACCAAAAACAGCCGGCAATCCCAAGAGAATAAAGCTGGTCTTCCAGGTGGCGCTGATTTCTGTTGATTTAAAGCAAGCTTTTAAGGACCAAAAGGCAACAGGTTTTTAATCCCAATCATGGAAAGCATCATAGGTGGGATCCACGTGGGTTTTTAATCCAAGTGCGTATGGATTTGTCAACAAGCATGAGATTAGAATGGATTCTTGAATTGAAAAGGAATAAAGCATTAATCCCATTCGGTCCATAATTACAAAGGCCCATGGATTCTCCAATACTGAATCTTGGTGGCACAATTTGTGTGGAAGCTTTTTAATTCCAATCAAAAAAACAACGGCGCAGCACTGTTTTTCCAACACTGAAACCGCAGCAATTTCAGCGGTAAAATTCCAACAGCTGTCTCCAACACTGTTTCGGTGCATGTGATTTGAAATTATCCTAAAATTATTATCATAATACAAATATGATACTAAAAGCTTATCTACAAGATAGGAGAGTAAAATTTTTTAGAGTTTCGATCGGATCATAAAATTAAAATTTATATTTATCTTGTATTTAATTTATTTTTATATATTAATTGCGTGAAAGATATATATTAGTTTGATTTATCCTATTAATTTAATTAATTCAAATATTCGATTTTAATTAAAATATTTTGTAATAAAAAATAAAATTAAGTTTTTTTAATTAATTAATTAAATAAATAAATAAATTTTAAAAATTTTATTTTTTTACAAAATATCACATTTAAAGATGATTTTTAAAAAAAACCGGTTATCTTGAAAAAACGTGAGAATTAATTTCGAATTTTGAATTAATTAAATAGAAAAATATTTAATCAAAATAAATTATTATTTTTAAAAAATATCGAATGAAAAGTAAAATAAATAAATGTCTTTAATCACTACCTTAGTTGAAAAGCTGAATGAAAAATTGTGCATTTATTAAATTTTATTTATTACGCATTTAAACACGAAAAGATAGTTTGATAAATCAGAATCTTTAGAATCATGTACACGAAAAGATGTTTAATTCTTTCAGATCGTGTGATTTTTTAAATTAATAAATTTATTTTAATTAAATAGATTTTTATAATCCTAAAAAATATTTTTAAAATCTAAATGGGAGAAAAAATTTATTCACAGATAAATCATGCAGTCTCCATCACCAGTTTGTAGGCGATGCAATTAAATCCTGCGTGTCGGCAGTAAGGCCTTCCTTCCCAGCGAACAGATTAATTGCGGTATCACCGGTACAAATCTCCTTTAGGGATAATTCTAAATAATTGTTAGTATTGATCACTTTTCCATCTAAATGGTTCATTGTAAAGCGATTGATTTGGAATTATGTGATGGTTAATACTTTGCTGTATATAATAGTATCCTCTCTATCTGAGTCACTATTATCATATACTGGACCGAAATTATGTCAACTATTTAATTTTACTTGACATGGTCAGCTGCCTAGATAGAAAAATTAAAAAAAATTGACATGTCTGGTCTTATGAAGGATAGTAGACGTCATCCCATCGAGGCATGCTATTCTCAGGTTACTAGGCTACTGGCGAATTAATTTTAAAATGGTAGAGAAAACTAAATTAAAATGAATTCAAAGTTTTACTCATCATAATTAACGATTTTTTTAATTATGTAATTCTCATGATTAAAATAGCTTCCAACCTACTCGCTTCAATACTCAAAGAAAATAAACTTACGGGACTAAATTTTGTTGACTGAAAATGTAACTTTGATATCATTTTAACTACCAATGGTATTCTTTCAATACCAGGAAATATGTTTGTTTATGAAAAAAGTTTTTCCTCGGGACCGAAAGGCATGAAGAAGAAAAAAATTCAAAAACAAGAAGACACGGTTTTCATGGTAGTTAGTGGGCCATAGACTGGTGTGAAAAATCCAAAAGGCAGACGTTTTCACTACAATACGGCATAGAAATGGAAAAAGCTATATCCAGTATTTTTCAAAAGGCAGAATAAATAGGGTAATTTCTATTCACTGATTATGGAAATATGTTTAGCGGTGTTATCTACCGGTACCTGGTGTGTAGATACGGGAGCCACTAATCATGTTTGCATTTCGTTCCAGGGGTTCTAGAAAACTCGACAACTTAGTGATGGAGAGATTTACCTACATATGGACAATCATACAAAGCTAACAGCAGTTGTAGTAAGAGATGTCACTCTCAGTTTTGGTAGAGATTGGGTTTTAATATTGAGAGATTGTCTTTATGTACTTGCCATTATAAGGAACTTAATTTCTATTTCTGAATTGGTTAAAGACGAATATTTGGTTTATTAATGACTCTGTGATTATTAAGAATAATAAACGGGTTATCTGTTCTGGTACATTGGTAGATGATCTTTATATTATTACTCTAATTTCTCCGATACTGCAACTAACTGAAATAAATAACACATCTATATTACCATATAAAAGAAAGTTTTCTTCTTTAATAAACCAAACGTTTCTTTAGCACTTACGCTTAGGTCATATTAATCTAAAAAGAATAAATAGACTAGTAGCTGATGGACCTTTGAGTTCATTAGAAGTGGAGGAACTTTCAGTCTACGAATCTTGCTTAGAAAGTAAAATGATCAAGAGGCCATTTTCGGCCAAAATCTATAGAACTAAAGAACCGTTAGTGCTGGTTCATTCTGATGTGTGTGGTCCAATGACAATCCAAGCTAAAGGTGGCTTTGAGTACTTCGTCAGTTTCATTGATGACTACTCAATGTATGAATATATTTACCTAGTGCACTGTAAGTCTGAATATTTTGAGAAATTTAAAAAATTTAAGACCGATGCGGACAAGCGTCTAGGTAAAAGTATCAAATCACTATGATCCGACCGTGGTCAAGAATACCATTGGAGAGTTTACGAACTACTTGTCATCAGAAGGGATTACATCTTAGTTGACTGCACTTGGTACTCCACAGCAGAATGGTGTACCAAAAAAAAAGAATAGGACTCTTATGGAATTGGTAAGGTCAATGATGAGTTATTCAGGTTTACCCGATTCGTTTTGGGGACTAGCTTTAGAGACAGTGGCTTACATTCTGAACTTGACACCTTCTAAGTCAGTACCTTCTATTTTCACATAATTGTGGACCGGGCGTAAGCCTAGTCTAAAACACATTCGAATTTGGGAGTGTCCAGTACATGTACTAAAAGGGAACGCAGGTAAGTTAGAACTGAGGAAAAAGTTCGTTTCTTTATAGGGTATCCCAATAGAACGAATGATGGTCTATTTTATAATCCTATGGATCAGAAAGTCATTGTTAGCACCAATATTTGATTCTTGGAAGAGAATTATATTATGGACCACAAGCCCAATAGCAAAATTGTTCTAGAAAAACTAAGAGAAAATACCAGTAGAACGGAAGAACAAGTCACTGATATTTCATTACCTCATCGTAGTGGGAGGATTATGAGGACAGGTGCAAATCAAGAACAGGGTGCTGATGCACAGGGTTCTGATACTGCATAGCGTGTTACTGCTAGTACACTGACATAGGTAGTGCCTCGTCGTAATGGGAGGGTTATTCATCAACCTAACTAGTATATATTCTTGAGAGAGTCTTTTGACAGGATCCTAATAGAACTAGATACTGAGCCCTATAACTACAATAAAGAAATTCAAGACAAAGATGCAGATCTTTGGTAAAGAGCTATAAATTCAAAAAGAAGAGATCGATTATGAGAAAACTTTTTCGCCAGTGGCCATGCTTAAGTCTATCTAGATTCTCTTATCCATTATCACTCATTTCGATTACGAAATCTGGCCAATGAATGTCAAGATAACTTTTCTTAACGGATGTCTTGATGAGTGTATCTATATGATACAACCAGACGGATTCATTACAAAAGGCTAGGAGCACATATTGTGCAAGCTTAAGCGATCTATTTATGGACTTAAGCAGGCATCGATGTCTTGGAACACTCAGTTTGATCAAGCCATTAAGTCTTATAATTTTGATCAAATTCTGAATGAGTCCTGTGTGTACAAAAAGTATAACAGAAGCATGGTGATCTTCCTAGTATTTTATGTAGATGATATCTTACTCATCAAAAACGAAGTGCGGACATTATGTACAGTTAAAGTATGGTTATCTAGGCAGTTCGATATGAAATACTTGTGAGAAGTCAATCACATCCTTGGGATCAAGTTTATGCGAGATCAGAAACGAAGGATGTTGGGCTTACCACAAGTAAAGTATATCGATGATTTCCTTACCTGTTTTAGCATGAAGGACTCCAAGAAAGGATTTCTCCCTTTCAGGTATGGAATCACTCTATTCAAGAATCAGTGTCCTAAGACACCTGATGAGATAGAGAAGATGAAGGCGGTTCCTTATGCTTCGGCAGTAGGAAGCCTCATGTATGCTGTGCTTTGTACTAAACCCGACATCTACTTTGCCATTGGCATGGTTAACAGATATCAGTCTAACTCAAAAAATGAGCATTGGACTACGGTAAAGAATATAATTAAGTACCTGAAAAAGACTGAGGATTATATGTTGGTTTACCAAACAGACAGTCTAGTACTTTTGGAGTACACAGACTTAGATTTCTAATCAGACATAGATCTTACATCAGGAGATAACCTTGTAAATCCTTTACAAAGAGCTTACCAGCTAAAACTTTTGATAGTCATGTAGAGAATATGGGAGTCAAATGTGTGACAGCGTAATTTTGAGTATAAGTAGGAGTTATTATGGTTGGTATACCGAAAATCATATTTTTAGTATTTACTTTTATTTTAATAAAATTAATTTTTATTTTATGAGAATCTTTATGAGCAATGTATGTATATCATTTCTTTGTTATGCATGAATGTCTAATATTCTGTATAGTATTTAATCTGGTATGTAGAGTACGACTTACACACAAAAGATCAGATTTTAAGTTTTTGCAGAATATAAGTTTTATGTGCACAGTTTATATAGAAATGGACAAACCATCAGTACGACTGTAGCATAGAGTTTTAATAGGCCTATCTTGGTTACGAGAAATAGATAATAGCGTCATCTATTGTTCTGACTCTTTGTGCTAGTACACTTTGTGTGTATTAAATGGGACATTTGAAATAATTAATTTTATACTAACTATATAAATTAATTCACACCACAAGGTTATTATGAATAGTGCTTATCCTCTTAATCCTAAAATAATTATTGATGCGCATATATTTAATATTCGTTATTTTGATTCATTATAGGGCGCGGTCTTATATGGGTCTATATTCCCTGTGAGTTGGATAGCAGTATTATTTATATGAAAAATATTAATTATTGACGAAATTCACGTCTCAAAATATCGGGATTGAAAGTACCCCCTTAAGGAAGCTTATAAGTTTTGACTGGACCAAACCCTACAGGTAGATTCGATCCGGCGGTCAAATAAATTAAGCGGAAAGGCTTAAGAAATATCAAGATGCTGATTAAATTAAATTGTTAGTAATTAAATTTAATTGGCAGGTATCGAGAATCTTGACGTGGAGAGAAATGGTAAGCATTTAATAACATGAGCTCAATGCTATATGGTCTTGAATTATGGGTCAGAGTGCAATTATAGTTCTTTAGTGGTGTGAACTGTAATTTAGTATTTTATAGAAATTACAGAAACTGTTACTAGTTTTCCATAATTACATATACCGCTATGAGGTTTTCTTAATTGCAAAAATTACTGATACGTGTCTATGTTCCACTAGAAGTCTTACTCATAATTACTCCTCAGGTCCCTGCTATAACTCTATAAATTAATATGCAGATAAGCTAAACTAATTTCAAAACTTGTCCTCTAAGAATAAAGCTGTTCAGGTTCTGTCGATACGAGTTTTTGGATGATTATAGCACACACTATATCCTGGAATCGCATAAGAGAATACAGTAGAAGATCTAATAGGAACTTCAACTTGGATTCAAATCATAGTTGAAGATTCAACCGGTAAAAAGGTATTCTTCTAAATTAACTTCGGATGCATGGTTTTTATTTTGATCATTCGTCATCAAAAATTTTATCTAGAGCCCGTTTTGGCGTTTGCCCATCCAGTTATTTTTTTTAGATAATTATTTACAAAAATAAAGATTTTGGCAGTCTTGTCTCCAACATTTGACACCTTCGGTCGCCTGGATTGCTACTGGTTCTCAAATCGTTTCCAGTGTTCAAGCGTAGGTCCAAAGATGCACCTAAAACATCACCAAGGTCAAAAGTTAACTCCAACTCCATTAACACTTTAACATTTCAAAAATGAAACGGTCGAGGTCTCACGGGCCAGGTGGCTATAAGAAATAATCATATCCACTGTATGAAACGTAGGGTCGCTCCCTATCGAATCCTGGATAACCATTTAAAATATATCATTCTAACACTGTGGGATAATTAATAGTTCAGATATCATTGAATTCACACTAGCATTGCTAATAGACGTTGGTAAAAATTTCAAGTGATGCTTGAATGGATGGAAGAACCGGTAGCTGAGAAATGAAAGTTTAATTTGTGCCCATTTTCATTTCAATCTCTGTAATTTGCACTTTAGTTTCGGTATTTAGCATGTGAAAGTATGTTTAATAACGTTAGATGTTAGCTTCACTATTAAAAGCTCTGAAGGTTTATTTTTGTGAGATCTTGTTGGGAATGTTTAATGAAAAATTCAGATGATCTCTTTTTAATGAATAATTTACATGTACTTCAATCTTGAGATGTCTTTGAATGAGTTTACTTAAAAAGATAAAAAAATAAGTCGATAAAATTCAAAATAAGGAATGGAAGATAAAGAAACAGGTCTTTGGTGGGTTTTTACTCAATAGCTGGTTACGGACTCCATATATGAAAATGGATCATGGTAGATTTACTATCTACAATGATACATCTAAGCAAGGACTAGGATTTGTGCTCATGCAACATGGAAGGGTTACCGCTTATGCCTCATGGCAATTGAAGTCCCATGAAAGGAATTATCCAACTCACGACCATGAGCTGGTCACAATAATTTTTGCACTCAAGATATAGTGACACTATCTTTATGGAGTTTCTTGTGACATATATACCAACCATAAAAGTCTAACGTACATTTTCACACAAAAGGAGTTAAACTTGAGACAAAAACATTGGTTAGAATTGATAAAGGATTATGACATCAATATTTTGTGTCAACTCGGCAAGACAAATGTTGTGGCCGACGCCCTAAATCAAAAAACCACAAGAACCTTGAATGGTCTCCTCACTCAATAGCCCTAATTATTAGAAGACGTGTTAGTTTGAGGCAACCCAAGAGGGAGGTGAATTGGGTCTTTAAAAAAATGATAAATTAAAAACTTTTTTTTGAAAATCTTTTAATATTGCAAATAAATAAAACAAGATAAGCAAATACAGAAGCAATGCAAATATTAAAAATTGAGGGATAGAGAAATAGAACCAGACACGAGAGATTTATAGTGGTTCGGCTTTATCCTAGTCTGCGTCCACTCCTCAAGATCTCTCTTGAGTATTTCTACTATCTAGAATACTTTACGGGCGTATTCCAAATCTTTACGATCTTCAAGATTTCTCTTGAATAATCTAAATGTTTACGGGCACATTCACAAACCTATTTCAGCTTCAAGAAGATCCTATGAAAACAATCTCATGTGTTCTTCTAATCTCTCTTGAACTCTTCTTTGGTGAGTTTCACTCACTCACTCAAAGGATAAAAGGTGACTCACTCTTGATTACAATAAATGAAGAGTATTTATGATGAACTCTCACTCTTTTTATAGAAATAATTTACAATAAATGAAACGGTAAGAGAAATGAGGAACAAGAACTGGAGTTACAGTAATAAATGTGAGCTTGATGATTCTGAGATTGATTTGAGTAATAAAACAGTAAATGCAAGTCTCCAACCTTCTTAAATGCTGAGAAGTTACTTCTTGTATAAGTTCTTGTGCATTCATGACCGTTGAAGGTAGGTGGGAGCAATAAATGGCAAAAATCCAGCCGTTGAGATCTACCGCGATTTGAATTTCCATCGCAGGTGTCGACAAAAATACCTTGGGTGTCGACACAAATACCTTTGGTGTCGACACAAAGTGTCTAGGGCAGGGTTCTTCAAGTGGTTGGGTTGACACAAATTTTCTGAGGGGTCGACACAATTTCGGCATTCTACCTTCCAACATTCTGGGGTCGACACATTTGAATCTGGTGTCGACTCGTTTGAAACTTCAACATTCAGAGGGACCATTTGTGTCGACTTAACTTGTCTTTGGTGTCGAAACTAATTTCTACAGTAAACCTCGGTTCTTTTATGTCGACACATTTGGTCTTTGGAGTCGACACCAACATTCTGCAGGCAGGCTCGGGACTTTTGTGTCGACACATATGTGCTTTAGGGTCGACACCAAAAATCTGCAAGAGGTCTCGATTATTTTGTGTCAACACAACTTCTATTTATGTCGACCCAAACTTTCGAATACCAAAAGTGAGAATCACTTTTGTGTCGACACAAAATTGATTTGTGTCGACTCAAATGGAGTCCTGGTAGTTTCGGCTCTTTTGTGTTGACACAAAACTTGTTTATGTCGACACAAACTCTTTAATACTTGACAATCAATTTGTAAAATAGTTAGGGTGTCAAACTATTTGATCAATGAGTGTTGACACACTTGATAAGTTTCAAGTATACTTTGCCTTAAAAGTGTTTGAGTTAATTTTCAATTAAGATCAACACGAAATATTCTTATTCAAGAATGCTTAAGTGTTTAAACCTTTTTTACATATAAATTTTTTTTTTTGGGCTAAAGTGTCAACTTTAATTATTCAAAATGTGTTAACACTTTTATTTTGAAAATATAAAATATTATTCATTTAAATCCATTTATTCTTAAAAAATAAATTATCAAAATTATCAAAATCAAAATAAAAAGTCATTGGGCTAACAATCTCCCATTTTTTGATGATTACAACTATATTTACATTTTCTAGAAAATAGTTTAAAATATTTTTCAACAAAGGTTCTTCCCTTATCGATATGTCTTAATCATTAAAAGTAATTATAATAGCTAGGCATACATCAGAGTGAAAATATACAGTTTTTAACATGATTTCCAACAAATGATCAAGAAATGTTCTGAGTTTATTATAATTTGTGCAAAATAGTGAATATTTGTAAAGTGATTTATCCAATCACATCCAATTTCATATTCAAATCATTTAACAAATATTCACACAAATGAACAATATTCAACCATATATATAAGCATAAGAGCAATATTCACCAATCATTCAAAAAAAATGTTCAAACATCCAAAGCATTTAAACCATTCAACCCATATAAGTAGTTAAACCATTTAAACAAGTTAAACCAAAAAAATATATGTTAAACAGGTACATCTTCTCCTTCATTCAAAAAACAACAAAAAATTTTTGAAACTCCCTTTCACTTCTTCACTTCTTCTCTTTCACTCCCCTTCTCTCTACTGTAATCACTCCCCTTTGGGAATCTTCAAAAAAAGGAGGGCTATTGATCATCCATAAAGCGTCTGAAGTCCTTCTTTGCCTTAGTCTTCTCGTTCCTAGCAGAGGCACATTCCTTTACAGCTCGTAATCGCTCATCCTTGGCTTCACTTGCTGCTAGAGCTTCCCAGCGTGCTACCAATGCAAGGTCAGCTTCGCGCTTGAGTCTTGCTGCCTTTTCTTCCTTGGTCTCCTTGGCCTTGAATTGCTTGGCCTAAGCATCCTGGATCCACTTCAGGTGATCTTCCACCTTCTGTGAGTTTGCATGAACAGTTGTGACGATCCCTTGATCATACTCTTTGCGCACTTAATGGAGGATTGCCTTGTTGTAATTTACAATGGATGTAATGTTTTCATCCATTGTTTTGTAAAGGGCTCTCCTTGCATCAGTAGGCATTTTCTACATCTCGTCTGAGGCTTCGGTTAGTTTTGTCAAGATGTTTAATCTTCTCAGAAAGTGCAGAAACAGTATGACGTAGGTCAAAGAAATCTTGGTCAACTTTGGCCTGAAAAAGAGTGACTTTAGAAGACAAAGCATTGATAGATGACAAAACTTCAGAGAGGTCCACTTGAATAGGAACAATGGATGATGATGCAGCAGCAGTAGGAGGAATAGGAGTAGATGTAGGATGAGGAGGAGGAGAGTGAGAAAGACCAAGGGTATTGAAAGATCCACCTTGATCAGGTCTAGATGGAGGTAAGTCAAGATAAATGAGGCTAGATGAGACATCTCGATGAGGGGGAGGAGGAGTCCTGATAGATGATGGGGTACCTTTACGAGTGTTGGTCCAAACACCATCCATATATGCAATTTGCATATGCTTTAGGGAGGACTTTCCATATAGATCATACTTAGAAAAGGCAATAGTCTTTTCTTCTGAGAGATTGATGCCAAAATGACGAAAAACTCTGATCAGGTACATTTCGTAAGGGAGAGAAGAGTTTTTCTTGCTATGAGAGTGGAGCATGTGAGAAATGAACAGAAAGTCTAGGTTTAGGCTCTTTTTCTCCAGAATACACCACATTATAAAAATGTGCATGTAAGAAATGTCACCAAATTTTTTCATCTGTGGGAAGAAAATATGGTTGACCATATGGTATAAGATGCGTATTTGTGGTTTAAGAGAGTTAGCATCTAAAGGCTTTGAAAGGTCGATGTCATCGTTTTCAAAAATGTGTTTGACAAATTCAGCAAAGGAAAAGCCTTCAACCTCAATGGGTTTCTGGCTGTGATAAACACAAATGTCACCAGGGGAAATGTCAAAAATTTCATTCAGGGTAGAGGGGGACAGAACAATATCTTTACCATTCACCCAAGTGGTGATGATAGTGGACGGGATGAGAGAAATGTGCATGTGAGCATAAAAAGACTTAATCAATGTGGGATAGTGCGGTTCTTGGATCTGTAAAAGCCTTTCTCACCCAAGGCTTGAGAAGAGGTTCTTAAACCTCATTTCAATAGAGTCAAAGAATACAAAATCTATAGAGCGACCGGGATGGATTTTTTGATTTGAAAAAGAAGAAACATAAAGTTGACAAGATTTAGAAGATTGAAAAGAGATTACCTCAGAGGACGTAACATTTTCTGGAATGGTGGTCGCCATCGTCGCCATCGTGGTTGTCTTCTTCCATTTGGACGACCTAAGGCTAGAAGACGTGCCTTATCCAGTCCATTTCGATCCTTTTTCCATAGTTTTTGGTAGCATATTAAAGGATTTGGAGTTGGATTTGAGAGGAAGAGGAAGGGTCGACTCGGGGTTTGAGAGGGAAAAGAGGCAGGAGATGAACCGTTTTTGGAGAGAGAGAGAGAGGGCAACGAAATAACGTTTCGGAGATCGACGTGTCTTTTATAGACTTAACGATTTGTGTCGACACAATTTTTATTTGGTGTCGACACATTTCGTGTCGAGTGTGGGTATCGAAATAGAGAGTTGGTGTTGACACAATTTCAGTTGGTGTCGACACTTTTTGGCCATTTGGGTCGACCCAGTTAAAATTGGTGTCGACACAAATTTACCGTGAGTCAGGAAAAACTACGGTGTCGACACTGAATAGAATGGGGTCGACACTTTTGTTCCCAGTGCCACTTCTATACAATTTTGTGTCGAAACTTCATACATTTGTGTCGACACTTTTTCAAGTTGTGTCGACACTTTTTCACATTAAAGAAAGAATATCAAGCATATTGAAATGCAATAAAAGACGTAGTTAGTATGGCAAATAAATCATCAATTTGGAGTATATAACATACCAAGTTATCTTCTAATAAAGCATATCCTTTCTTCATTTAAAAGTTTTATAAAAATATCCACTAACTGGTAATCGGTGCCTATAAATTCAAGTTCAATGTTTTTTTTTTGCGCATAATCTCTTATAAAGTGATGTCTAATCTCTATGTGTTTGGTTCTCAAGTGTTGTATTGGATTCTTGGATATATTGATTGCACTTGTGTTATCACATTTTATTAGTATATGATCTAAGTGAAAACCATAATCTTCTAATTGTTGTTTCATCCAAAGAACTTGTGCACAACAGTTTTCAGCTGCAATGTACTCAGCCTCGACTGTAGACAAGGTTACCGAATTTTGTTTCTTTCTAAACCAAGAGATTAATGAGTGTCCTAGAAATTGACAAGTACCACTTGTGCTTTTCTTATCTACTTTGCATCCGGTAAAATCTGCATCCGAATAGCCAAATAACTCAAAGGCTATTCCTATAGGATAGAATAATCCTAGGTTTTGTATTCCTAAGAGGTATCTAAGAATGCACTAAACAGCGGTCACATGTGATTCCTTAAGATTAGATTGAAATCTAGTACACATGCAAACACTAAACACAATATTCGGTCTACTAGCAGTTAAATATAAGAGAGATTCGATCATACCTCTATAACGCTTTTCATCCACTGCTATGCCATCTTCATCTTTATCAAGCTTCGTTGTAGGACACATTGGAGTTCCCATAGGCTTTGTCTTGATCATGTCAAACCTATTCAATATGTCCCTTCTGTATTTGGCTTGATTAATGTAGATTTCTTCTTGAGATTGTTTAATTTGAAGACCGAGAAAATAGTTGAGCACACCCATCATGGTCATCTCGAATTCTCCTGCAACACTTAGCAAAGTCCTTGCGAAGAGATTCGTTAGTTGCACCAAAAATAATATCATCTACATAAATTTGTACAACTAACATGTCACTTCCTTGAGACTTGATAAAAATGGTGGTATTAATTTTTCCTCTAAAAACTCATTTTCAATCAATAATTTGCTAAGCCTTTCATACCAAACTCTTGGTGCTTGCTTTAAACCATAGAGAGCTTTGATAAGTTTGAATGGAAAATCCAGATTTTCAAAGCCAGGAAGTTGTTTCACATAAACTTCCTCCGAGATAAAACTATTTAAAAATGTACTTTTGACATCCATTTGATAGAGTTTGAAATTTTTAAAACATGCAAATGCAAGCAACGTCCTAATGACTTCAAACCTAGCCACAAGAGCAAAAGTCTCATCAAAATCGATGTCTTCTTCTTAATTGTACCCTTGGGCTACCAATCGAGCTTTATTCCTAAGAACTACTCTATTTTCATCCATTTTATTTCTAAAAATCCATTTTGTACCAATAATGGAGTATTCTTTAGGTCTTGGAACTAAAGTCTAAACTTTATTTCTTTCAAATTGGTTTAACTCTTCTTACATAGTCAATATCCAAAATTCATCATTTTCAGCTTCCTCAAAATGTTTTGGTTTAGTCTGAGAAAGAAATGCTAAATTACCACAATCATTATGTAGAGAGGAACGAGTTTTGATACTTTGAGATAGATCACCAATGATTAGATCTTTTGGGTGACTATGAGCATACCTTCACTCTTTAGGTAATTCTGAATTTTTTAGAATTTCATACTCTGCAATCTGTTGGACTGCATTATGTTGAGAATTTGAAGCTTCCTCTTGATTTGGATCTTCCTTATCTTTGATGAAGATATCTTCAATATCTTTTTCTATATCTAAAAAGTTATCTTCACAAAAATCCTTTGACGAACCAAAGTTAATTTCATCAAAAACAATATTTATAGATTCTTCAACAACTATGGTCCGTTTGTTGAAAACTTTATATGCTCTACTAGATATAGAATATCCTAGAAAAGTACATTCATCAGATTTTGTATCAAACTTGCTCAAAAGTTCTTTGTTATTGTTTAAAACAAAACATTTGCACCAAAAAGCGCAAAAATAACTGATGTTAGGTTTTCTTCCATTTCATAGCTCATATGGGATTTTCATGAGATATGCTCTTATCATAACTTTGTTTATGATAAAACAAGCAGTGTTTACAGCATCGGCCAAAAAGTATATTGGTAGATTATTTTCATAGAGCATGGTTCTAACCATTTCTTTCAATGTCTTTTTTTTTTTCTCAACAACTCTATTTTGTTGAGGAGTTTTAGGAGTAGAAAAATTATGGTTAATACCATTTTAATCACAAAACTTTTCAAAATATTTGTTTTCAAATTCTCTACTATGATCACTTCGGATATTTGTGATTTGAAAAAAAAAATTCATTTTGAACTTTCTGAGACAGTTTTGTAAAAGATGCAAATACTTCATCCTTATGAGCTAAGAATAGCACCAAAGTGTATCTAGTAAAGTCATCTATAATAACAAAGGTATATCTCTTACCTCCAAGGCTTAAAGTCCTTGTTGAACCAAATAAGTCCATATGCAATAGTTATAATGGCTTAGAGGTTGAAATCTCATTTTTAGAATGAAAAGAACTTTTAATTTGTTTGCCGTGTTGACATGCATCACACAATTTATCTTTTTCAAATTTGATTTAGGGTAACCCAATCACCAATTTTTTTTTTTAAAGTTTAAAAATTAAGTTCATGTGTGCATTTTGAAGCCTTCTATGCCATAACCAACTATTATCACTCAAGGCAGCTAAGCACTTGGTGTCATTCTTAAAAAAATTATTTAAAGTAAATTTATAAACATTTTCTTGCCTATGACCTTCAAGAATAACTTTGTTATTGGTTGAGTCTTCAATAACAAACTTAGTATGATCAAACACAACTTTGTAACCTTTGTCACAAAGTTGGCTTATGCTAAGAAGGTTATGTTTCAAACCATCAACAATTAAAATATTTTCAATAGAATGGGAATGAACTTTACCAATGCAGCCAATCCCTATGATTTTCCCTTTGCTATTGTCTCCAAAAGTCACAAATCTACCATCTTTTGACTTGAGTGATGCAAACATCGATTTGTCGTATGTCATGTGTCGTGAGCAAGTGCTATCGAGATACCACATCCCTTTCTTGAATGAGGATTTGAGACACACCTACAAGGAGAATCAAGTTTTGATCTTTGGTATCCAAATTTTCTTGGATCCTTTGATGTTAGTTCCTTGAGGAGGTGTTCTTTTAGGAACCTAAGCCTTTTTGACAAAAATATTAGGAGATTCTCTGTATGGGCAGTGTGTGACAACGTGTCCATGCTCATAACAGTGAAAACATGTAGCATTTGAATGATTTGATGATTCTTTGACAAAAATGTTGCTCAAGATTTTTTTTTTCTTCTTGGGTTTATAACCAATTCTAACTTTGTCAAAAACACATTTTTGCATTCTAAGAAGTTTATCTAAGTTTTTCTTTTCTTAAGTGAACTTATAAACAGTTTTCGTAAGATCCTCAACTCTTTCATTCAAAGTTTGGTTTTCATTTTTTAGATTAGAGACTTATTTTGTCAAAATCGATTTTTCACTTTTTAAAATCTCTATTTCAGTTGAGGAGAAAAGAACTAAATTTTTTAGAATAGAATTCTTAGCACCTAATTTTCTCAACTCATCATGTAAATCCTCAAAAGTATTTTGCAGTTCTTCTAAGAAAAAAGAGTCAAGAGTTACCTCATCATCTTCTCTGGCTATAAGGCATAGATTGATAACTTTATTTTCTTCCTTTTCATCCTCAGAGCTGTTGTCATCGCTTTCGCCCCATGCTACTATCGTGGCCTTTTTGAAACCTTTCTTGAATTGCTTCTTGAGCTGAGGGCATTCAGTTTTGACGTGTCCAGGCTTCTTGCATTTGTAGCAGATTATTTTATCTTTTTTGTTTTCTATTTTGAATCTGCTAGAATCACCTTTAAACTTGTTTGGTTCTCCCTTATATCCTTCCTTCTTGAAGAATTTCCTTCCTCCTTGTTTCTTATTTCTAATAAACTTCTTGAACTTCTTTGTGATGAGAGTCATGTCTTCATTCTCGTCACTGGAGGACTCTTCCTTAGATTCTTCATCATGAGTTAAAGACTTGAAGGCAATACTTTTCTTCTTTTTGTTGTCTTCCTCATCATCCATCTTGATGTTCATCTCATGGGTCATAAGAGAACCAAGAAGTTCTTCTAAGCTGAGCCTATTCAGGTCTTTGGCTTCTTGAATTACCGTGACCTTAGCTGTCCAATTCTTTGGCATACACCTCTGAATTTTTCTGACCATTTCTGCATTAGTGTAAATCTTGCCAAGAGATTTCAGTCCATTAATAATGTTAGTGAAGCGAGTAAACATATCAGATAAAGTTTCATCATGCTTCATTTTAAATAGTTCATAGTTATGCACAAGCAGACTGATTTTTTACTCTTTCACTTGATTAGTACCCTCATGGATAATTTTGAGTCTATCCCAAATTTCTTTAATGGTGTCACAAGTTAAGATCCTATTGAACTCGTTTGGGTCAAGTGAGCGATAAAGGAGATTCATAGTTTTATCATTTTTTGTACCTCTCTAATGTCAGTTTCAGTCCATTCTTCTTCAGGTTTGTAGACAATTTCCTTTTCAACAGCTTTGATAGGTCTTTTGGGTCCATTTATGATAACCTGCCAAATGTCATAGTCTACGGCTTTAATGTATATTCTCATTCTAGCCTTCTAATAGTTATAGTTTATTCCATTGAACAAATTGGGGTCTATTGGTTGATTGACCTTCAGATTAGATAGGTCCAATACTAGTAGTTGTCATTAAAACTCTTAGACTATTAAGTCAAAAGCAAGAGCCCAAACTATGATACCAATTGTTAGTTTGAGGCAACCCAAGAGGGGGTGAATTGGGTCTTTAAAAAAATGATAAATTAAAAACTTTTTTGAAAATCTTTTAATATTGCAAATAAATAAAGCAAGATAAGCAATTATAGAAGCAATACAAATATTAAAAGTTGAGGGATAGAGAAATAGAACCAGACACTAGAGATTTATAGTGGTTCGGCTTTATCCTAGCCTACGTCCACTCCTCAAGATATCTCTTGAGTATTTTCACTATCTAGAATACTTCACGGACGTATTCCAAGCTTTTATAATTTTCAAGACTTTACTTGAATGATCTGAATGTTTATGGGCACATTCAAAAGCCTATTTTACCTTCAAAAAGATCATATGAAAACAAGCCCCTGCTTTCTTCTAATCTCTCTTGAATTTTTCTTTGATGAGTTTCACTCACTCACTCAAAGTATAAAGGGTGACTCACCCTTGATTACAATAAATGAAGAGTATTTATGATGAACTCTCACTCTCTTTACAGAAATAATTTATAATAAATGAAAAAGTAATGAGAAATTAGGAACAAAAACTTGAGTTACAGTAATAAATGTGAGCTTGATGATTCTGAGATTGATTTGAGTAATAGAACAGTAAATGCAAGTCTCCAACCTTCTTAAATGCTGAGAAGTTACTCCTTATATAAGTTCTTGTGCATTCATGACCGTTGGAGGTAGGTGAGATCAATAAATACCAAAAATTCAGCCGTTGAGATCTGTCGCGATTTTAATTTTCGTCGTAGGTGTCGACACAAATACCTTTAGTGCCGACACAAAGTGTCTAGGGTAGGATTCTTCAAGTGGTTGGATCGACATGAATTTTCTGAGGGGTCGACACAATTTCAGCATTCTACCTTCCAACATTCTAGTGTCGACACATTTGAATCTAGTGTCGACTCGTTTAAAACTTTAGCATCCGGAGGGACCATTTGTGTCGACTCAATTTGTCTTTGGTGTTGACACTAATTTCTATAGGAAGTCTCAGTTTTTTTGTGTCGACGCATTTGGTCTCTGAGGTCAACACCAACATTCTGCAAGCAGGCTCAGAACTTTTGTGTCGACACATATGTATTTTGGGGTCGACACCAAAAATCTACAGAAGGTCTCGGTTGTTTTGTGTCAACACAACTTCTATTTATGTCGACCCAAACTTTCAGATACCAAAAGTAGAATCACTTTTGTGTCGACACAAAATTGATTTGTGTCGACTCAAATTGAGTCCGGATAGCTTCGGCTCTTTTATGTTGATACAAAATTTGTTTATGTCGACACAAAGTCTTTGATACGCGAAGATCAACTTGTAAAATAGTTAGGGTATCAAACCATTTGATCAAAGGGTGTTGACACACTTGATAAGCTTCAAGTATACTTTGTCTTAAAAATGTTTGACTTAATTTTTAATTAAGATCAATACGAAATATTCTTATTCAAGAATGCTTAAGTGTTTGAATCTTTTTGAAATATAAGTCATTTTTTTTTTGCTAAAGTGTCAACTTTAATTGTTCAAAATGTGTTAACACTTTTATTTTGAAAATATAACATATTATTCATTTAAATCTATTTATTCTTAGAAAATGAATTATAAAAATCATCAAAATCAAAATAAAAAACCCTTTGGCTAACAACATAGAACGAATAGAGCTCGATGTAAGGATGAATAAGCCTGAGTCTCTTTGTGCTACAACTATCGTCCAATCAACCATTCTAAAAAAAGTGAAGAGCCAGAAACAAGAACAATCCTAACTTGAGAGCCATACGCGAACGAATTGAAGTAATTCCAGATCTGGATTTCTCCCTCTCTAAGAGCATATTGAAGTTCCAAGATCGGCTGTGTGTTCCCAATATAACAGAGTTGAAGCAACAAATACTAGACGAGAGCCACAAGTCCAAATTCCCGATACACCCCGAACTGATGAAAATAAATCAAGATTTGCACAAGATGTTCTGGTGGATAGAAATGAAAAAGGACGTCGCAGCTTATGTAAGCAAGTGCCTTACATGTCAGCAGATAAAAGCCAAACGACAATGACGTGCTGGGCTCCTACAACCCTTATTGATCTTAGAGTGGAAATTAGAGCATATCACGATCCGAGATTTATCTATCGTTTTTAAAGCAGCTTCCAAGAAGCTGTGTGAACCAACATACACCTCAGTATGACCTTTCACCCCCTAACAGACGGGCAATCAGAACTAACTATTCAGACGATGGAAGATATGCTTAGATCTTGTGCCATGGACTTCCAAGGGAGCTGGAAGGAACACTTACCAGTGATTGAATTCGAGTATAACAACAACTTTCAAGCCAACATTGGAATTGCACAATTCGAAGCACTCTATGGATGGGAATGTAAGACACTAGTTTGCTGGGAAAAAGCCAAAGAAAGTCATCTCACGAGCCGAAAACTTGTCTAAGAATCAATTGATAAAATTCGTTAAGTCCAAGATCACCTTAGAATCGCCCATGACCGATAGAAAAGCTACGCTGATGCAAAATGACAAATACTACAATTTCAAGAAGGTAACATGGTATTTCTGAATGTATCTCCCATGAAAGGTGTCCTCCGCTTCGATCGAAAAGGAAAGCTAAATTTTCGCTACGTCAGGCCTTTTAAGATTCTAGAAAAAGTGGGGCTCGTAGCTTATCATTTGGCCCTAATGCTCGATTTCTCCCAAATTCATGACGTCTTCCATGTGCCAATATTAAGGAGATACGTCGTCGACCCGTCACATGTTGTGACATGATCACCTGTGGATAGAGTCTATGTACTCTAACCAGGTCTAAGAACTTGTAGATCCATTAGATTGGATAAAATCCATCGGGTGCAAATGGATCTTCAAGAAAAAGAGAGAAGTGGACGGGGAGGTAGAAACCTTCAAAGTTATGCTTGTTGCGAAGGGGTTTACTCAGAAAGAAGGGTTTGATTATGAGAAAATCTATTCGCCGATGGCTATGTTAAGTCCATTTGCATTCTCCTATCCATTGTTGCTCATCTCGATTACGAGATTTGGAAAATGGACGCCAAGACGGCATTCCTTAATGGAAGTCTTGACGAGAGCATCTATATGATGCAGCCATACGGGTTCATAGCAAAGGGCCAGGAGCACATGATGTGCAAGCTTAAGAAATTTATTTATGGGCTTAAGCAAGTATTAAGGTCTTGGAACACTCGATTTGACCAGGTTATTAAAAGCTTTAGTTTTGATTAGTGTCCTATCGAGTATTACGTGTACTGAAAGCACGATGGGCATAAAGTGACATTTGTAATCATTTATATTGATGATATTCTCCTTATCGAAAACGATGTGGGGTTACTATCTTCAGTGAAGGTGTAGTTATCGAGTTAATTTGACATGAAGGACTTGAGAGAAGCGGGCCAAACCCTTGGGATCAAACTCATATAAGATCGATCACGTAGTATGTTGGGCTTATCCCAAACCCGTTATATTGACTTGATTATTGCTTGATTTGGCATGAAAAATTCTAAGAAATAATTTATTCCTTTCAGACATGGAATTACTCTATCTAGGAATCAGTGTCCTAGAACATCTCAAGAGATAGAGAGGATGAGAGGTATTTCTTATACTTCAGTAGTAGAAAATTTTATGTATGCTATGCTCTGCACTAGACCAGATGTCTGTTATGCCGTAGGTATGGTAAGCAGATATTAGTCTAATTTAGGGGAAGAGCATTGGACTGCGGTTAAGAATATACTCAAGTACCTAAAAAGAACTAGGGAGTATATGTTGGTATACCAAGCTGATAGTCTTATACATCTTGGGTATACTGACTCAAATTTCTAGGAAGATAGAGATTCAAGGAGGTCCACCTCAGGCTATGTGTTTACCTTGGGAGGTGGAGCCATCAGTTGGAGGAGCGTAAAGCAGTCTTGTATTGCTGGCTCTACCATGGAGGCTGAATATGTTGCAGCTTCAAATGCAGCTAAAGAAGTGGTTTGGCTCAGGAACTTCCTAATGGACTTGGATGTGGTGCTCTCGGTACAATCGCCTATTGTACTCTATTGTGATAACAGTGGAGCAATTGCGAACTCGAAAGAATCAAGAATCCACAAAAGGAAAAAGCACATTGAGAGAAAGTATCATCTCATCCAGGAGATCGTGCAACGTGGAGACGTGGTAGTTTTCAAGATAGTATCTGCGGACAACCTAGCGGATCCTTTTACTAAGGCGTTGTCTCAGAAAGTCTTTGATAACCATGTAGAAGGGTTAGGTGTCATGTGTGTTCCTGCATGGATTTGAGTATAAGTGGGAGATTGTTGGGAATGTATACTGAAAAGTCATACTTTTTATGTATTTTATTCTGGATCTCTGGCATATTAATGAGAAATATTTCAGATGATTTTTCATTTGTGATTTTATATTAATAGTTGTGATATATGAATGCATAGTCCGTATATTCTATCCAATATTTGACTCGGTGCTTGCTGCACGGAATATCGGGTCATAAGTTCTGATAGATTATACAGGTAGGCTCACAATCGCAATGGACCCGAACATTCCATTTGTACGATTGTAGTACATCATTATAGTAGCTGGTCTTTGCTAGGTCAAACGAATCGAATTCAGATTTTTGGAATTTGATGTTCGAGCTCGATGTGCTAGTACACTTGGAGTGTATTGAGCGAGATTAACGGGATGATCGATTCTATACTGAATATATGAATTGATCCACATCCCGTATTATCATGTATTACACGAACTCTTAATCCCGAAATAATTAATCAATTGTGTTTAGATGATGTACAGTACTTTGAGTCGTCAATGGTTGAGATTTTCTCTATGAGATCAATAATACCGATGAGTTGGGTACTGGCATTATTTGTCCGATGATTGATAATCAGCTGATGAAAATCACGTCCGATTCAGGTTGAGGAGTTCCCCCTTATGTGCTTTGCTTATAGGTTTGATTATGCTAAACATGTACAGTGGATCTTCGGATTCGATATATCAAAAGGTTAAGTGGTGCGGTTGCGAGGGAAAGAGAATAATTAAATCGGTTTGTCAGTAACCTAATTTATTTATCGTGAATCCATATATTAAACGTGGGGATAATTCAGTGCATTTGATAATTGGAAACTCAAGATATAATTTGAGTTAGGGTCGGGAGTTCAGTCAGGACCTTTAGTGGGATAAATTCTGATTCATACGGGAAAGGATCTAACTCGGGCACAGAGTTAGGGATATTCGATTTTCTCGTACGGTTAGCCCGAGTCCTATACTTTCTTGTGATCCCTCACATAGCTCATAATACGCACGGATATTTTTCTTGTTGATTTCGATAATTATTAAATTTAATTGGAATGCTGGTTTTGCCGCCAGGAATATTCAAAAATTAAATAAATTAATGAGGGGCGATTTTGATTTTTGGCACACCTAGGGTTTGCTTCCTAAGTGGCCGGCCCTAGGAGATGAGGGGATTGATTATTTATGTTAAGTATATTCTTTTTTATCCTTTTAGGAAAGAGAGTATATATTTAATATAATTTTGATATATTCTTATATATTAAAAGGAGGCTCATTAATCAAACCCTAACACTAATACTCCTACATAGCCGCCGCCCCCCTTCTCCTCTTTGGCATTAATTTATTTTGCCTTTGGCATTAATTTTGCAACCTTCTCACGTATGACCCGGACGCACTACGACGATCACGATGTATGGGCACCGATTCTGATTGAAGTGTTCTTCCTCCTTTTGGTTTTTTCTCCTACAATAATCTTTGCAACCTTGCAACCTTCTCACGTATGACCTTGTAACCTTCTCACGTATGACTTTGCAACCTTCTCACGTATGACCCGGACGCACTATGACGATCACGATGTGTGGGCACCGATTCTGATCGAAGTGTTCTTCCTCCTTTTGGTTTTTTCTCCCACAATAATCTACAAAAAAGGCAAAATAAATTAATGCCAAAGAGGAGAAGGGGGCGGCGGCTATGTAGGAGTATTAGGGCTAGGGTTTGATTAATGAGCCTCCTTTTAATATATAAGAATATATCAAAATTATATTAAATATATACTCTCTTTCCTAAAAGGATAAAAAAGAATATACTTAACATAAATAATCAATCCCCTCATCTCCTAGGGCCGGCCACTTAGGAAGTAAACCCTAGGTGTGCCAAAAATTAAAATTGCCCCTCATTAATTTATTTAATTTTCGAATATTCCCGGCGGCAAAACCAGCATTCCAATTAAATTTAATAATTACCAAAACCAACAAGAAAAATATCCGTGCGTATTATGAGCTACGTGAGGGATCACAAGGAAGTATAGGACTCGGGCTAACCGTACGAGAAAATCGAATATTCCTAACTCTGTGCCCGAGTTAGATCATTTCCTGTACGAATCAGAATTTATCCCACTAAAGGTCCTGACTGAACTCCCGGCCCTAACTCAAATTATATCTTGAGTTTCAATTATCAAATGCACTGAATTATCCCCACGTTTAAGATATGGATTCTCGATAAATAAATTAGGTTACTGACAAACCGATTTAATTATTCTCTTTCCCTCGCAACCGCACCGCTTAACCTTTTGATATATCGAATCCGAAGATCCACTGTACATGTTTAGCATAATCAAACCTATAAGCAAAGCACATAAGGGGGAACTCCTCAACCTGAATCGGACGTGATTTTCGTCAGCTGATTATCCATCATCGGACAAATAATGCCAGTACCCAACTCATCGGTATTGTTGATCTCATAGAGAAAATCTCAACCATTAACGACTCAAAGTACTGTACATCATCTAAACACAATTGATTAATTATTTCGGGATTAAGAGTTCGTGTAATACATGATAATACGGGATGTGGATCAATTCATATATTCAGTATAGAATCGATCATCCCGTTAATCTCGCTCAATACACTCCAAGTGTACTAGCACATCGAGCTCGAGCAACGCCGATCGAGCCACCCATCCACCGTCGCGCTCCCACTGGTGCCGATGTCACCTGGCCACCACCTACTTCGGCGACTCGATGCTGGCACCAATCGCTGAATTTCTTTCTTTCTCTCTCTCTCTTTCTTTGTATTCTCTCCTCCCCTTGTCCCTCTAGCACTATATTGCTCACTGTGCGTGTGCGTGTTGCTCAGGGAGGAAGAATGGGATCGGAGTACTGTTGCTGCAATTGAGGATTTGGTCGGAGAAATGGTGGTCGTCGAAGAAGGAGGAGAAGGGAAGAGGAGACAACGGCGGAGGGGTAAAGGAGGAGTAGAAGAGGGAGGAAAAAGGGGCCTGGTTCATCCATGAAAATCACATAACCAAGCTTTTCAATTTGGTCGAAGAGATTTGGTTCGCATCTTATTCTAAAGACGTGAGTTAGCAAAATAGAACCAAGCTTTTTAATTTTTTTCCTTGTTAGTAAAATCTACGTAAATAAAAAAAAATTAAAACCAAAACTCCTTGGGAGCAATAGAAATATACTTTGTATGGGAGAAATATATATATAACTATATATAACTTTGTGTTTTTGGGGGTTAATATGAAGAAATGATAAAAGTGTAATTTCAGTCTTTTAAATCTGTATGTATATGTAAAATTAATATAAATCTGTATTTACTTTTCTTCCTTCTCAGTAATGGAATGTTGGAGTTGGGGGATAATCACGTGAGAGAAAGCTGAGAGAGAAAATAGTGATAGGATAAATTAAAAATAATAATTATATGAATAAAGATAAAATTAAAAATAACATAAAATAACAACTGACGTTAGCATTTTTCGTCAAGTATTTTAACAATTATTTGATGGAAGGGATATCTGAAATATAAAAATAAAATAGAAAGAAAGACAGTGTAATTTTAGAGACCACTAGAAAGATCCTTGTAATAAGTTTAAATCTTATGAGAGGTAAGTATAATTATCCCTTACATATATTAATGATATTTTTGATATATAGTGACAATAAAAAAATTATGCAGCGATATTAAAACACGAAATCTCGTTGAATATGATTGTAAAATTTAATGTATTATATTTTTTTATCAAAATAATAGTATGAATATATAAAAAGTTTATTTTATTTATTAATTGAGAAATTTAATTTGTGATGTATTGGTAAATAAACATTAATTATTAATTATTAATTAATAAAAATTCATTATTTTACAAAATAAGTAAAATTTTATTTGGGAACCATCCACAATAACTTCTGGAGAGAGGACAACCTTTCTTTTCTTCGGAAAGTGACTATTGACCTAACGGTCCTAACCCATCTATTTTTGCACGCCTTAATTAATTAAAAGCATCAAGGGAAAAACGCCGGTCGCCTCCATAAATGACAATAAGCGGGCAAATTTTAACGTACTTCTACAGTCGCATGATACTTAATAAAATAAAAATATTTAATACATATTTTTTTATAACGTACTTCTGCTATTTCGTTTAAAATATTTTTTTATATTATTAAATAAAAATATTATATAAATAATATTATATAATGTTTCAAAACATTCAAATAATTACTCTAATTAGCTATCAGGTAGATGGGCCAAAATTAAATTAATATTATTTTATTTAAAATACTTATTTTAGTATTATTAAATAAAAAATTACAATATTATGTAGTACTCAAAAACTATCAAAGAATTACTCCAATAAAATAAAACTATTTAATACATATTAATTAGTTATTTTTTATAACAGACTTCTGTTGCCTTGTCTCATTTAAGCTATTTTATTTATATTATTAAATAAAAATAATATATAAATAATATTATATAATGTTCCCAAATCATCAAATAATTACTCTAATTAGGCACCAGTATGGTTAGATGGGTCAAAAGTAAATTAATATTATTTTATTTAAAATATTTATTTTAGTATTATTAAATAAATAATTATATAAATAGTATTATATAGTACTCTAAAGGCATACTTGATTGATTGGATTAAACATGAGATTGAATTATATATTTTATTGAATTATATTTTTTTTATTTAAATTCAACAAGTAGTGAAAGTATTATGCATTTATTAAAAATTAATTCCACAAAATATAAAATATGTAATATTTAAAAAAATATGATATTAATAATTTATTTATTACTTAGTCCTATAAAACTATTTATTAAATAAAATTATATATGATTTTTTTATTAATCTGATCAAAATCTAAACATATCAAACAAGTAATCCAATTGACAAGCAGCGTGAATAAGTTAGTCAAAAATAAATTAATATTATTTTTTAAATAAACTAAATTAATATTATTATATTTTTTTATATTATTAAATAAAAATATCATATAAATAATATGGTGTCATCCTCCAAAAACCATCAGCCAATTACTCCATTAAGCGAGCAATGTTGGTAGGTGTGGGATGTATCTCTCCAAAACTACCAACCAAATAATATCATACCCAGTAGGCCCTACCAAACTCTTTTTCAAATCAGGTTTTCCTCACTAGATTTACAACAAACTCAACGCATTTTCTCACCAATCCACCCCAGTGTTCAATCGTCCCAGTTTCAGTCATTTTCTGATAACAAATATTAGGGGGGATATCTGGGGGTTTTATTTTTCCGATACCAATGGATTTCTTAGGAACTTTTGATATCCAGATCCTGGGTGTTGCTGTTGCCCTTATCGCCATTCTTGCCGCTGCTGCCTATTTTTCCTCTAAGAAATCCAAAGGTTTGACTCACTCATACACAGACATAGATGTATCTCTTTCGATATGTTTGTTTAATTTCTAATGGGTCTTCGGAATTCCTGGTTTTTTTTTGTTTTACCCCTGAAATTCCCTTGCCAAATCTTCATTTGGGAAATCACCATTTCTTGCACTAGTTTTTTTTCCTTTTCTCTGGGTTGCCCATTTTTCATTTATTTGATGCGCTTAATAGGGAGCTTAGATCCTGAGAGCTTCAAGGAATTCAAGCTCGTGAGGCGAACACAACTCAGCCATAATGTGGCAAAGTTCAGATTTGAACTTCCAACACCTACCTCAGTATTGGGCCTTCCTATTGGACAACATATAAGCTGCAGGTAACGGTTGATCGAGTTAATGCAAAATCTGTACCTGTACATCTATATGGACTTCCAAATATTTTCTTTATTGTGTTTCTGATCAATGCTTGAGCATTCAAATATTGGAATCTTTCTCTCCCTCTCTCTCTCTCTGGCTCCCATTGCTTGCCTATTTTTCCCCTTTTCTCGAAGCTTATCATATGCTATTTACTTCATCGAAACAGGGGTAAGGATGGCCAAGGTGAAGAGGTTATTAAACCTTACACCCCAACTACTTTGGATTCTGATGTTGGATTTTTCGAATTAGTAATAAAGGTATATGTCGAATACTCATTTCAGAGGTGGGATGGTAATACTTCTTTGGGCGATAGTTGAAATTATACCTAAAGGTCTCTAAATTTGATTGGCTTTATGATTTTTGCCCATACATAGATGTATCCCCAAGGAAGGATGTCTCATCATTTCCGGGAATTGCGTGTTGGTGATTATCTATCTGTGAAGGGACCAAAGGTATGTGTTTCCATCTTGAATTTTGATTTCTTTGAAGTTTTATCTGGTCTTCGTGCATTCTTGTTGCTAGAAGCTGAGTTCCTGCTCCAAAATGCAGAGAATTTCTGTCATTTTAGGTTATTTACTGGTTTAATCTGAAATCTGATGCCATGTAGGCATGACAGTGAAAGTGTCCTAGAGGGGACAAATGTTTCAATTTCCCTGCGCAAGTGTTCGTTTGAGTAGTTCAATTGGTTATCTATGTATAATTCTGTTATCATAACCACAGTTAAGTAGTATGTGCACTCTCTATTTCAGTCACTTAACCATCTTAAGGCTCAACTTTATCTTTTCACTTCATGATTCAAAATTTCTAAACCCTAAATGCTATATCATACATGAACCACACTCATCTCAATTGTTTACAGATATATATATATATATATATATATATATATACACACACGCACACACACACACACATATATAATTAAAGCTCAAATGTAAAGCAATATATACAATGTTTTTTGCATCCTGGTTCGGCTTTTTACCTACATCCATTATCGGTCTCCCTTACCAAATTTAACTACTAATCACACGAACAGATTTTTTCACTAGGTTCACCTAAAACTTTTACAATAACACTTCTTGGTTTTCACCTGGTTCCACTCTAACTACCTTATAAATTAGAATCGCTATTAATGGGTTTTCACTCAGACTCACTCAAAACCACAACTTCGACTTGAGAAGGGATCCAACACCCTTAAGTCCAAGCGCATCTATCTCTATCTGATAGTGTGGTTTGTGATGGTTTATAGTGTATACACTACTCTGGGTGATAAATTAGTTTATACATATGAAGAACTTTGAGACTCCCTTGAAGCAAGTTATTAGAAGAATTGTGTTTAAGGAATCGAAAGGAAATCTCAGTCTCCATGCATCTTCAAACTCTTCAAGTCTTCACAGGCATCTCCAATGTGCTGCTCACTTCTTGGTTCTCTCTTGGGTTCTACCTAAGGTTGCACGTACAACTCATGAAATTGTTCAACTATTCTTGTCTTCTCACTAACTGATGGAGGAATGGAGACCTTGGAAGAATTCATAGTGGTCCTGGAGTTGGAAAAATGCTGTTATTTGTTCTAGATTGCATATAGCCATCCTACTACTGAATTTCGTTCATTGTTTTAACCATTTGTTGCTACCTCTATGTTTAGTTATATGGCATAACATCTGATGTGCATTTATATTATTTTTTTGTATATGAGCTAAATATACTTCATTTTTAACATGGAATGCCTTTTTAATTGTTTGGCAAAAGACATCTTCAAGTACTGCACTTGGTAAATGGGCCCTTTACCTCTTGTCCTCCTACTGTATGATGCTGATTTGCACTAATCCTTATTGCTGAAAGCTTCAATATAAGTTGGCATTGTGGTGACCGTATGCATTTTGGAATGCACAATATAATTATCTAACACTTCTTTTCCAATTTCCAAAGTAGAAAGTCTCATATTTGCCCCCATATGTCAACTTCATAAGTTTATAGTGGCATCCTACATTACATTTCTTGTTCAGTGCTCCATAAGGATACATAGTTTAGGTAGTATCGTGTAAAGCTATCCAGGCTTCAGCCAACTAGTCACAAATTTGTGAACTCGATTTTCTTTTTCCTGTGAGTTTATTACAATCTCATCTCAAACTCACTAATTGAAAAAATTGACTTATTAGAAAGTGAATAATTGATGCATTAGTTCACGCTATATGGAAATGAAGCAAAAGGCATTGAAACTAAGACATTTAGGATAATAAATTTTTCTATAATGAAGTTCTTATTGATTTCGTACTCAGGTTTTGATATCCAACTTAATTATGATTTTTAAACCATTCTTGATATAGAAATCAATCATTTTTGCACGGTAATGATTGTGACATAGGATATCTTTTCTTACAAATTTGCCAACAAGCTTCGAAATACTATGCAAAATAAGCTTCTCATTTAAGTTTATATTTTGATGAATTAGTGACAGAAAAAGGAGGCAGCGATGCCTAATACATGCGAGATATACAAGCACGTCAGTGGTCACGCGAAACAACCATCTAAAAACTCCAAAGTAAAAAGATTGCTCCCAAATTTCTGAAAGGAGTATCTCAATAGAAATGAGTAAGAAAACATGTCATCCCTTTAGTTTGAAACCAATAACTCTACAATCTTTAGCATTGAAACTTCCCCACGTTAAGCCGGTACCCAAACCTGCCTGTGCTTTGTTCTTGTAGGTTCATTTTGGAACCAGCTGCCACTGGTTTAAAAAATCGCGTTTTTTTAACATGAACATGCAACTATTAGAATGGTTATACTGCTTTATAGTTGGTAAATAGCAAGGGTTTGGAAGAAACATGTTTATGTGCACTGGCCTTTTAGAATTTTATCCATCTTTGATGGGTACATTTCAAGTTACTGTTTGTGGTTGTATCGAAACGCGTAAGCATGTTTATGTGCGCTGGCCTTCTAGAATATTATCCATCTTTTAAAAGCATTTGTTGATTTGGTTTTTAAATGGGAACATTTTTCATTTCTAACAACATCTACATCCACGCTCAATTGTATTTCAACTTTCAAGTAGGTTTTTCATATTTGTCCCTAGTTCTTCAGGTAATACTAGCAGGAGAGGATTTTTTTGTACTTCCACTGCCAGTTGGAGGAGACAACTGTTCATCTCTTCCCGAGGATTGGAGGTTCTAACTAGGACATCTCTGGAGCAAATGGGGTAGAAGCCAATATGTCTTTAGCAGTGATTGTTTCTTAATTTTATTGTAGCTTAGCCACTTTCTTAGTCAATCCAAAATTTTTCTCAAACTCCAGAGCATTTTCACTACCCATTTGACAATGTTTCTCATATTGCTCGTCGATTTTGAACTATATTTAACTAAGAATAATTCTTGAATACCCTTTTAGTTTATTTTAACGAACCTTATTATTCTTATTGGAGATTGATCTTTGTTGCTAACTTTGGGTTAGAGAATGTAGGTGGATGCCTCGGTTCCAGTTACTGGTAAGTACTCCCTTAGTAGACACTTGTAAAGGGACACACAAGTATGTATACACACACACACACACACACACACACACATATATATATATATACTGTCTTAGAAGCTACTTGTGACTGGAAAATATATCCAAACACAAACACACACACATTCGCATATATATAAATATAATGTATTTATATATTTATATGTTATCTAAATAGCTTTGACACAAAACTCTGTCTCTTGTAGGGCTTCTCAACCACCTGCTTTCAGCTATGTTGAAAGTGAAGAGACCATTTACCATACCTTTTCACTTTGCCGCTTATATATATATATATATATATATATATATATATATATATATATTTGGAGATAGAAGTACTAGATGAAGCCAGTTCCATTTGGACCATCCAAATCTCTCTCTCTCTCTTTTTCCTATCTTTTGGCACCATAATTTCTTGATCACTCTATCAACACCATCTCCTAAAAATCTAGTCAGGAGTGCAAATTGATTGTAGTTTGGATTTGATGCCACATCCGTATCATAGACGAGGAGAATATATTTGACGCTGTTTATAGCCTTCATTCTGTCAGAAACTGTCAATCTGATAAGTGAACCTGCTGACCATCTAAAGTTTCTGAAAATGTGGCTATTTCTCTGGGCCTTGGACCACAACATTTTTAACATGTTTTTTAGGTGAATGAAAGTGCTTTTGATTTTTCAGTATTCGCATGGAAAAAGTAAAGTTATATATGCTTCATTTACATTTTCCTACATATGATAGGTTGACTTCTCAAGATTCCAAGAGAAGTGTAATGCAATAAGTGAGGACTTATTTTAGTTTTATGATGGACTGGAGTTCTCAAAGAGGTCAATCTTCCCAAGGAAAGTTACGGTATAGTTTCTAGATAAGTAAAATAAAAGGCTTCTCCGGGGGTCAGTGCAACATTGAGCGATAAACAGCGATTTTCTGTAATTTTAACATTATTTGGTGTGGTGACAAGATATGACATAATAGAAATTAATTATTTGTGGAAATTTTCCTTTTTTGTGAAAAGCAAGTGATCCTATCTTGTGTTTTATCCATACGTGTATATGTTAGAAATGATTAGTGGCTCATGTCACATATCAATCACCTAATTTTACTTTTATGTTGCTGTTGGATTACGGAGCTAATAGTTTTCATAATTAAGAAACCTGTATTCTTATATATATATATATATATGTATATATATATATATATATGTTTTATTGGTCCTTATAGCTATGAAGTTACTATTTCCATCTAGGTGCTTATATTGGGATAAGTTTTATTGTTCCAGGGCCGTTTTAGGTATCAACCTGGCCAAGTGAGAGCATTTGGAATGCTTGCTGGAGGCTCTGGCATTACTCCAATGTTCCAGGTAAGCATTTGAGAATCTATTATGGATGTATACTTTTTTTGGGGGGGGGGGGGGGGGGGGGG
>JAOTRH010000010.1:3447844-3497553 GCA_034768845.1 Heliamphora exappendiculata | reverse complement strand
GTTGTGTGAGAAAGATACAATTAAACCTGGGAAACCCAACCTGGGGAACTCTGGCCCCTCATTTCTAAAACTAATCAAGAAATTACCTTTCTCGAAGGCTGCTCTGCGCTCTTAATACCTAATTTATTTGAAATGGCTTCGGCTGCAAGTTGTGAGCACATTGATTTGCTTCACGCCACACATGCGCAAGCTTACAAATCCAAGTTTTTCTTGAGCTATTGTTTTACTACCAAAATGATGTTGTATACAGGATCAGAAGAGGTAGTTGACCTTCTAAAGCTTCAGTAGAGTCTGTCTCAATTTTAATTTTTCGAAAACTTTGTTCCAATAAAACAACGGTCGCTGCCAGATGCTCCAAATTTCTACCCACCTCAAAATTTGCACAACCGATATTGTATTGAAAGCCTCCAAGCTGTTAGTAGTTTATTATTATTATTATTATATAATCTGGTGTGTGTGGGTATATGGTTGTAATAGTGGGTCCCTAGTTTTATTATAAATAAGAATGCTTGCCTACCAATTGAGGTACCGCTTTCCATTATTTTTAACATGGTATTAGAGTTAAGGTAAAACCCTGACCTTCACGAAACCCTAACCCTAGCCTCCCTCCTCTAGCCACCAGCCACAGCCACCAGCCACGCCATTCTCTAGCCACAGCCACCAACCACCAGCCACAGCCACAGCCACGAAACCCTAAACCAGTACACCAGCCACCAGCCACAGTCATGAAACCCTAAACCAGTGCACCAGCCACGCCAAACCCTAAACCCTAAACCAGTACTCGCCAAACCCTAAACCAGTACTCGCCGACCACCAAACCCTAAACTAGTGCTGAAACCCTAGCCACGGTACTCGTTGACCACCAAACCAGTGCCGAAGACCAACATCGTCCACCGTCAAACCCCGAAAACCCTTCCCTAGCCACCGACGACCAACGAAACACCACCACCGACCACTTTCGCCCTCCATTGACCACCGACGACCCTTCTACAGCCCTCAACCGCCTCTCTCCAGCACCGACGACCCTGTTTCTCCCTTCTTCCAGCGCCGGCGACCTATACTCTCTCTTTCCGGCACCAACGACCCTTGTTCTCCCTATTTCCAGCACTGACGGCCTCGGTTCACTCCCTTTCCAGAGTCGATTGTCCTTGCTGAGCACCGATAGCACCTTCTGTCGCTTTTTTGGCGACTTTTCCATTTTTCGGCGACTTTTTGGGCGATCGGCGACTGTTCTGGCGACTTTTCCGACGATCGAAAAACTGTTCCGGCGACTGTGTGATTCGCAGTTTAAGGGTCTTTCACCAACTGCTAGTTTGAGGGTATAAGGGCTACTGTAGTATTTTTAATTTTATGGAGATGAGTTGACGGTGTGATTCGCAATCCATATATGAAGGTGTGGGTGCATCTGTTTGCGTGTTGGTTTGTTTCCTCATCATTCCTTGAAGTTTTCCATTGAGTTATTGTGATGCCGAAGGAAAGTTCCACAAGAGTTCAGGATTCTCCGGTGAGACCTGATAGACAAGAAGGAATCACGAATGTGTTTTCGTCATCCACACGATTGGTGGATTCGAAGTTGACTGGACCGCAAACATATATATTATGAAAGAAAAATATATTACTTACAGTTGAAGGTATGGAAAAAGAAGACCATTTGTTTGAAGATCCTCCGGAGAAGGGATCTGATGAATAAAAGCGGTGGAAGCGAGATTACGCCTGATTACTGAGTAAAATATTGAATTAAATGGAGTCCTCCGTTGAGATTCTGGTGGCTAATGCCACGACTGTTCGAGAGGTATGGGCCATGTTCGAGGAGACATTTGCCTCGACTAATGACCTACCCCGGTTATATGATGTGATGTGGAGTATTTTCAGGATACAGTAGGGAGAACAGTTTTTCTTAGACTATTTCACGGAGTTCAAGGTATTAGCAGATGAGTATGATCGTTTGGTCCCCTTCACCAATTGGTACGAGGTTTTCAGAGAGCAAATGATGCAGTTCTTAGTTGTGTGTTTCTTAACTGGGGTGAACCAGCAACTTGACTCAGCACGTTCATAGATTTTGGCTGGGTCAGATATTCCCTCTTTATCTGAAGTTTTTAGGCGAATGAACAGAGCAATTGGTACTGACGGGCCTCGTATTACTACTACTGACTAGGGTGATCACACAGCCCTAGGTGCATTTCGGGGTGGAGGTCGAGGAGGTGTTCGCGGTAGAGGTCGTGATGGAGGTCGTGGTGATGGAGGACGAGATAGAGGCCGTGATGGAGGACGGGGTAGAGGTCGAGGTGGACGTGACACCAGGTCCTGCTATTATTGTGGAGAGCATGGACACTTACAAAGCTCGTGTTGGAAGCTACATGGGCGTCCTACTTCTTTTGTGGCCAATGCAGTGGCCGATTATGATGTTCTTGCCTCTTCTTCTGAAAGGAGGACTATCGATATGACTCATGAGGAGTATGATCAATTTATCCAGATGAGGATTGGGAACACAGCCAACACTCCATCATCTACAGTTGCAGGTAACTCAGCTGCATGTATGGCTACTCCCAGATCATGGGTTATAAACTCGGGTGCATCTGCATATATGACCCACTTCACAAGTACTTTTTCGTCTTATCAATTGATCCCTGAACATAGTGGAGTTCTTGTTGCCAATGGAGGAACCTTAGAGGTGAAAGGATAGGAAATAGCTGCTTTATTTCCATCTCTTATTCTCTCTAATGTTTTACATACTCTTGCTAATCCTTTTAATCTGCTATCAGTGAGTCGTATTACAAAAAAAATGTAGTGCTTAGTAACATTATTTCCCGATCATTGTGTTTTTCAGGATCTAACTTTGAGGAGTACTATCAGTCGATGACGAGTGATGGGTGGCCTGTACATGATGGATGAGACTTCATATGTTGCATGCTCCGGACATTCATCTCAGCTTTTGGATATACATTGTCGGTTCGGCCATCCTTCCTTGCCGAGTCTGAAGAAATTATGTCCTAGTTTCAGTCAAGCTACACAGAATGCGAGTCATGTCATTTTGCTAAGCACTTGCGTGTGCCCTATGTTTCAAGAAATAATAATCGGACCATGATTCCTACTTCTTTAGTTCATTCAGATGTATGGGGTCCGTGTCTTGTCACATCTTTATTTGAATTTCGGTATTTTGTCACGTTTGTGGATGACTATTCTTGAATTACTTATCTTTATCTTATGAAGAAGCGTTCTGAATTACCGACTGTCTTCACTAATTTTTGTCAAGAAGTCCAAACTCAATTTGGAAAGACTATTTAGATTCTCTGCAGTGATAATGGGGGTGAATACATTGGGGTTGTGTTGGATACCTACTTGCACCCATGGAATTATTCATTAGACATCATGTCCAGACACTCCATAACAGAATGGCATGGCTGGGAGGAGGAATAGACATCTATTGAAAACTGCTCGTGCCCTTATGTTCCAAATGAAGGTTCCCAAAGTATTCTGGAGTAAAGCTGTATTGACAGCATACTATCTTATTAATCGATTACCGTCCTCTATCCTTCATGGTGCTACACCTTTGTCGGTTTTACTTCCTCAGTAGATTCCTTTTTCATTACCACTAAAGAATTTTAGGTGTGTGTGCTGTGCGTGGTATGTGCGCGATACGAGGTCTAATGTGACCAAGTTAGATGCTCGAGCTCTAAATGTGTTTTCAGGGAATATCCTAAGACACAGAAAGGATATTGTTGTTATAGTCCAGAGTTGCGACAGTTCCTAGTGTCCCGAGATATGGTGTTTGTTAAGTTTGCTTCATTCTATGCATCAGCGGCTCCACCTGTCTCCATTGGTGTTGATGATTTAGATCAGATTCTGCTGTATCCCTCCTCCACCGATTTCCCAGTGGCCTCGCCTCTAGTTCCCCGGTCCCAGGTTGACATTTCTTAGACGACTTCTCCGGCTATCCCAGGGACACCTGTGCCCTTCTCATCCTCAGAATCATCTTCTTCCGGCCCCACCACCTCTCCTCTACCAGAGCCAGTCTCCTCTCCGTTGGATCTGGCCTCTGATTAGGTGAGTGATCCTCCTATTATTTTACGCAGGTCTTATCGTAGTTGTCGAGATCATTCCTTATATGTTACCCCATATCGTGGTTTACCTGCTACTATCCAAAAAGGTATTACTACTTTTGATCAACATTCTTTATCTTGCTCTGTTGTCGATGCCCTTTCTCATCCAGGTTGGCGTCAAGCTATGATTGAGGAGATGAATGCACTAGAGGCTAATCATACATGGGATCTAGTGAGTGTTTCTCCTGTGAAGACAGCTATCGGGTGTAAGTGGGTGTATGCTGTCAAACTTCATTCTGATGGCACTCTTGAGAGGTTGAAAGCCCGTTTGGTGGCCAAGGGCTATGCTCAGACTTATGGCCTTGACTATTTTGAAACCTTCTCTCCTGTTGCGAAGATGGCCTCCGTTCGTCTATTATTGTCTCTGGCTATTTTCCATCAGTGGCCTTTATATCAATTGAACGTGAAAAATGCTTTTTTTGCATGGTGATTTGGAGGAAGAAGTTTATACGGAGCAATCGCCTGGCTTTGTTGCTCAGGGGGGTCTAATCATGTCTGTCGTCTACGGCGTTCATTATATGGTCTGAAGCAGTCTTTCAGGGCCTGGTTTGGTCGTTTCAGCTCAGTCGTCCAGGAATTTGGTCTTCAGCAGTCAGCAAAGGATCATACTGTCTTATTTCGACATACCTCAGCAGGTTTCATATTACTTGTTTATGTGGATGACATTGTTATTACCGGAAGTGACAGTGAAAGGATTGCTACCCTTAAATCATTCATGGGCACTAAGTTTCAGACGAAAGATTTTGGTGAATTTCAATACTTCTTGGGTATTGAAGTAACCAGGAATACGAAAGGTGTGTTCATCTCTCAGCGGAAGTATGTTCTTGACATTCTGGTGCGAGCAGAAGATATGAATGCTAAAGGAATAGACTCTCCTATGGAGTCTAATGTCAAGCTAGAGCCGAAAGAATGAGTGGTTCTCTCGGATCCTGAATAATATCGACGTACAGTGGGACAGCTTCACTATCTTACTACCATGACTCGTCCAGATATTGCTTATCCAGTAAGTGTAGTGAGTTAGTTTTTATCTGATTCCCGTATTCCCCATTGGCAAACAGTGTTACGTATTCTTCGATACCTACACAAAAATACAGGCAAGGGAATTCAGTTTTTTGATCATGGCCATATGAGAATGGAAGGGTACTCGGATGCTGATTGGGCGGGATGTATGTTTGACAGGCGATCCACATCTGGTTACTCTGTTTTTGTTGGTAGGAATTTAGTTTCCTAGAAGGGCAAGAAGCAGACTGTGGTATTCCGATTCAGTGTTGAGACCGAATACCGTGCTATGGCACTAGCAACTACTGAGATTATGGGTTTTAACAGATTTTGACAAAGTTACACTTTCCTCTTGAAGACTCTGCTAAACTCTGGGTTGATAACACCTTCGCTATTTATATTGTCACAAATCCAGTGTTTCATGAGCGAACGAAACACATTGAGGTTGACTGCCACTTTATCCGTGAGAAATATCAGAAAGGAGTTATTACATTTGGATCTATTTTTACTGGAGAACAAGTGGCTGATACTTTCACTAAAAATTTACTGGGTCCGCGTGTCTCCTATTTATATAACAAACTGAGCTTGGTAGATATATATGCTCCAACTTGAGGGGGGTGTTAGTAACTTATTATTATTATTATTATATAATTTGGTGTGTGTGGATTTATGGTTGTAATAGTGGTTCCCTAGTTTTATTATAAATAAGAATGTTTGCCTACCCATTGAGGTACAGCTTCCCATTATTCTTAACACGAGCCAACTACCATCTTCATCTCTAGCCACGCCCCCTATAGCTGCCTGAGGAAGATTGCCCCTCGATGTCCCGTCAACATTCAATTTACCCACTCTAGTGGCAGGGCTGGGGCTCAGGGGGTGGGGGGTTCCAAGCTACTACTGTCCAGCTTCTGACTTTTTCAGTGTTAAAGCAATCTAGCCCAGCCGGTGCTTCATTTACTGACTTACAAATCTCTCTTTTGGGTTGACATGGTAAGTGAAAATTTTCTTCATGAAGACTCTTATTTTGCCGGAGCCAAGTGATACTTTTTTAGTGTTAAAGCAATCTAAACCCAGCCTGAGCTTCATTTACTAACTTACAAATCTCTCTTTCGGGTTGACATGGATAGTGAAATGTTTCTTCATGAAGACTCTTATTGCCAGAGCCAAGTGAGACTGATAGCTAAAGCTAAATTTTTGGACATGAACAATTTTAAAATGTCATATTTTAGCAACATTATTCTAATGCTGCAAATGCTATTTTTTATTTTAATTTTTGCAAATGCGAAATGAAAATGCTACATGTGGGCTCCATCATGAGGGAGGTAGAGAGAAAGAGGCTTGCCAAGTTGTAGCTATTGCTAAACCTTGAGCCCAATTTGGCATGATTCATGAAGTTAAGCAATGCTAAAATTTAGCACAAGGTTTAGCTAGCCATTGGAATTAAGCTTCATGCCAAATTTTGACATTTGTAGGCATTTTATATACCCGCTGGAGAAGCTCTAGGATCTTTATTTACATTTTAGACTGGTATCTTTTAAAGGATTTCAATGTTACTATATTGCTTTGTTTCTGTACTGTTCTGTTTCCACTTTAGGTTGCAAGAGCTATTTTAGAAAATGTGAAGGACAAGACCAAGGTTCATCTCATTTATGCTAATGTTACATTTGAGGACATTCTTCTAAAGGTAATTCTATTCTCTCTCTTTATGTTGTTATGGATCATACAAGTGCTCACATATTTGGAGAGTTCTCACCCCATTGGAAAAAATAAAATTTTTATATTGATTTGTATCTTTGTTTAGAGCAGTTAGGCTTTTATGTGGGGTTGGGGGCCTTTTGGTCCTCTCTTCACCCAGCAGCCTATTTCGTAAGGGGTTTTCGCCTCTTCATTTAGGTGGCATTATCTTTTTGCTCCAGATAATACAATTTGTTTACTTATCAGGAAAAAAATCTTTTAATATGAATTATTTCATTTTCTAAGTAGGCCAAAAACTTATTGATCCTGTTTTGAGTAGGCAGAATTCATGTTATGCATCCAATACTTGAATTTTCTTGAAGTTGGCATGTGGTTCTGAGTTTCAGCTAGGGGTTTTCTTTACTGCCTCAGTATAGGAGTTCAGTGTGGGTGAGACCTTGGTGACTGGCTTCTTAACGAGGCGTTGCTTAGATTAAGCCTTTATAAAATCTAGATTTTGCTTTCTAGCTATTTAGAGCCATTAAACGGCAAGAAATTACTGCTGTGAATGGTGTGGATAACATGGGAAAATTCTTGAACATGTGGTGTACTTGCATTTGGACTTCAACCTGTTACCCTGTAAAAGAAAACAAAAACGAAGACATGAAACAGAGAGATACAGAACCTTTATAAACTATTCGATAGCTAACATTGATTGTACATAAAACAAATAGCTGAATATTTTTAACTTGCTAAGTTGTCTTAGTTTAGAGTTCAGGGTAGGTTTACTGATGAGCTATGTAATGTTACTTAGTAATGACTATGTTTTATGTAATTAGGGCTATTTTTGTAAATTTCTTCGTAAACCAAATTTACTATACAATAATGTGTTATGAAGAGAGCAATAATGTTCACTCATTGCCTCTTGGCTTCTATCATTTTCTCCTCTTTCTTTCCACCGAACCAAAAACATCTCCGCGCTGTGTTATCATCCTATTTAAGTGTTGGTAATATTTAGTGGTGTTCTATTAGAGGATGAGTGGTGTAGAACAATGCTTCAAATTTTAATTCAATCAAACGTAACTTTTCAATACAATAGATGTTTATATATACAGTTAAAGACTATCGAAAGGGAAATAAAAAAGAAAAGAAAATACAGACATATCTAGAAATAAATCTCAATAAAATAATATCAAATCTCGAAATCTTCTCTAAAATCTCTTGCGTCGAAAATAGATTTAGAATTCCTTTTCATGATCCCTATCATTTTTCCCCGGCTGAAAAGGACTTTCCTCTAGAGAGTAATGGTGAAGATACTCCTCCAAAAGTGCTTGGTGAAGGTAACAGAACTCATCTTTAGTAAGCCACGTGTTATCAGTGTCAGGGCGATTCTTCCATTGCACAAGAAAGCGTCAATACCCACCATGGGAAGAAGCAATATCATGGGTGTCAATAACTTTGTCGATTTGTCTTATATGGGGTGGGGGAAGTGGGGGAAGGCGACAAATAGGAAATGGTAGCGTGGGGGAAAAAACATCTGGTGATAAACCTACAAATAAGGTGCGAGGAAACAAATCTTCAATATTGAAAACAGGACTAATATTCATATCTGAAGGTAAGTTACGTATATATGCATTAGGACCAAGCTTACGAATGATAAGAAAAGGTTCGGTGGCTTGAGCATGTAATTTCCTGAAAGAGTTTTTGGGGTAACGCTCAGGGCGGATACGAATCATAACAAGCTTGTTGCCATGAAAATTTAGTTTCCGACAATGCATATCAGCAGCAAGTTTATAATTTTTATTGCTCATGGCAATTTTCCTCCTAATATTGGCATGCAAGTCATAGATGTGTTGTGCAAAGGAGGTTGCAGAGGTAGGAGGGCAAGCATCATGAGGTAAGGGAATAAGGTCAATGGGTTGGCGAGGGACCACAGCATGAACAATCTCAAAAGGACTTTTGCTAGTAGACCGATTGACCGAGCTATTATAGGCAAACTTAGCAGTAGGTACACTAAATCCTAATTACCGTGCTTATCATTTATAATGCATCGAAGCAAATTACTTAAGCTACGATTAATAACCTCTGTCTGCCCATTAGTTTGGGGGGTGAAAAGTTGAGGAAAATTTCAAGTGAGTACCAAACAACTTCCAAAGTGTCTTTCAAAAGTAACTAACAAATTTAACATCCCTGTCAGACACAATGGAAGTAGCCAACTCATGTAATTTAACAACCTCCTGGAAAATCAACTTAGCGACATGCGATACATCAATAGTTTTACTACACGGAATGAAATGGGCTATCTTGGAAAATCTATCCACAACCACTAAGATAGAATCATAACCTCGAGCTGTCTTAGGTAAGCCAAGGACAAAATCCATGATAAGGTTTTACTATGGTGCGTGTGGAATGGGTAGGGGCATGTATAAACAAGTGTTTTTCTTTTTGAAAAATTGGTGAACAGTCAAATTTATAGACTGTTTATTGTTTTTCAACAAGAATAATATTTTTTAAGGAGCAAAGTCCATTCTCATAAAACTTTTTTAGCGATAAGTTCTCTATTGATGCGTGTAAGTTTTTTTGGGACAAAAATACCCTAGAATTAAACACGATCTTTGTGATTGAATTTGTGGAGAAGAAACTTTTGATCGTCATCAAAATCATAAGAATTCTCCTTAATCGGCAATTCATATATATATAAACAAATTTATTCTAGACACAAACAAATAAATTTATCTGTTTGCAATGCAAACAGATAAATATATCTGTCTTATTGTAAGCATGTATAAAAAACACAAATAAATTTATATGTGCTTTTTCAAAACATTTATAAAGAATACAGATAAATTTATCTATCTTTTATTGAAAGCACGTATAAAGAACACATATAAATTTATCTGCCTTATTAAAAGCACGTATAAAGAATATAAATAAATTTATCTGTTTGCATTATCTGTGTTAATGTGCAAACAGATAAATTTATCTGTTATGCATAAATATACAAACAAATAAATTTATCTATTTGCTAATTAAACATATGAATATCAAACAAATAAATTTATCTGTTTGATGGGTATTTTTGGGAGAAATCACGCAATTAGATTTTGCACGTTAAAATTTTTATTTATGGATTTTGCGCGTTAAAACTTATTTTTTTGAACATTTCGCTGAAATTCCCTTTTCTTTTTAACCTTAGCCAACTAACAAGTCCGACACTGTGGGATAATTTGAGCAACATCCCTTTTTAACGATGGCCAATAAAACCTATCCTCAACTAGGGCAGTGGTCTTATCCCAACCAAAGTGACCAGCTAAATCGCTAGCGTGCAATTCCCAAAATAAGAAATCCCGCACTGAAGTACGAGGAATGCAAATATTAATGGGAAATAACACCAAACTCCAGAGTATCAAGGCGAGGTCTTCACCCACCTTCCTCTTGAAATAATCTGCAATAGTAGTCAACGAAGCCCTCCTAACTTCCTCCTTCGAGGTGAGAAGGGTCCCATCAACACGCACCTGCTCAATCATGTTGGTCATTCTATTGCTATTATTAGCCACCCTATGAAAAAAGTTTGTACTCTTGTCATCTGCCTTCAACCAAGAGCCCTGGATTTCTGCATTCAACTGATCTCCTCTATCCTAGTTAGTTTGGCAAATTTCCCACAAAACTTTTCTCTGGCCCCTCTCCTCATCAAAGAAGAATCCCGACCCCTTACTTTCTCCTCCAGACCTTGGATGTTTATACATATTTGTATAAACGCTTTATGAGTCTCAAGCAAGCCAAACTCCTTTTGTGTTCCACTTCTTTAGCTCTACTTTGAGTATTTTCTACTTCAAAGCAATAATGAAGGGTGAATTTTCCATTGTTCTGAAGCTGTTTCACCAACTAGCCACTCTATCCATATAGACTTCTATTTGAAACTGTATACTCTCGAATTGGAAAGGAGTCCTCTCCCAGCACACCCCATTCTATCCACCATGATTGGAAAGTGATTTGATAGGGGTCTTGACAAGAAAGACTGTAAAACTGATGAAAATTGCTATTCCCAACCTGTAGACACCAAGAAACGGTCAATCGAAGACATAGAGGGAGGACGGCTCTAGTTGTTACACTAAGTGAAGATCCCCCAAAAAGGGAAAGGTTCACCAACTCCATCTCGTCAATGAAGAGAACAACCTCATAGTTTTGGAAAAACATATGCAACCTAACCTCTCGTGTAGGAATCGAACCACATTAAAGTCCCCACCCATAAACCAGGAGCATCCCATCTGAATGCAACAGAACCCAACTCATCCCAAAGCTCGTCTCTCCCCCCATCATCCACAGGTCCATACAATCCTGAAAATGCCCATCAAAACCCGTCTTCAACACATTGGAACAAACAAAATAAGGAGAAATAGTCCTCCTCCTGCTCAACCTTCATCATTGTTCTACTGTCCTACATCGTCAGGATATCCACTGCTGCTGCCAATAAAAAGCAACAACCCACCACTTATTGCCCCAAATGCCACGTATCACAAAATCTGACATGTTCTTCATCTTAGTCTTTTGAAGGCAAACCACATCGGGTTTCCCAGTTCCCAGACAAGATTTAATCCTAGATCCCTTTATCTCAGAGTCCGCTCTCTTCCTCCTAGCACCGATCCATACACCCTTGTCCTCTCCCCATACATCATGGTTTATAGAACTGTGAAGATTCCTGACCTCCCTTTACAACCTTCGTCTCCAATAATTGTCTTTCACATTGTTATTACGAGTCGACTCCTTCCCTTGCCTCGCCTCTAGTGCCCCAAAGAAGGGCATGACCTTTTTCTCATAGCCATCAAAGAAGACTCAACTTCTTTTGTTTTCTTTATAACCCTTTCGTCACAATCCTCAGCTAGATATCCTCACTAATAGCAGAGCATCACTCAACCTGTCTGAAGGATCGAGCCTCCCTATAGGGAGGCAGTCCAACACTTCCAAAGCAGCCCCAACTTCATCAACATTTGCAGACTCTCAGAACCCGGTGGTGCTTCCGTCAACCCACCCTAACCCTCCAAACCCACAATATGACGTCATTGACTCAGCCATAGAACCCCCTTCGCCCGCCACCTCCACCTCCAACTCCAAAAGGTAGTTTTAGACAATGAGAGAACTAGATAGGTTTTATAGACACTTTGGGTCACACATGTTCATCACTTGTCACAAATGAAACATTTTTCAAGTGCGAGAAATAGCTTTGGAAGCAATAATAAGATAAGAACAATATTAGATTTTTACATATTGATTCTATTGATCCCTTATGCCCTAGACTTGCTAGTTTTAGGAATTTTATAATTGATGATGTATGCCGTCTAAGTTGTATGCTTTGATGGAACAACTTTCTCGAATGATGTTGGTTTAGTTTAAGCTATAAATATATATATTTTAATTTAATGAGTGCTATTGTTCAACTTCTCATTACCTTTGAATAAATATTCATGTACATATATATGACCTTTTTTTGTTTGGAAAGTCACCCCATTATCGTGTTTGTGTCTTGTGAGTTCATCATACTTAGGTTGCTTTAACTATTGGAATATAATCAATATTTGTTACACAAAAAAATGTTGACTATACTTAGACTTTATAATATTTAGTCTATATTGCTTTATCTTGTCTATTCTGAATGATTGGCAAATGGAAAGTTATCATAACCTCGTGATATACTTCAGTTCAAAGCCCTTAGTTGTTAAAGGCATGATGACGACAGAGTATTCAATGCAATAATGGATAAATTACTAATTGATTGTTCTTTTCTTATTGTTTAATATCATTAGAGAAACAATTGATTGGTCTATGGGCTTGTTTAGGATTAAGACATTTATCCTAGGAAGTATAGTTCCTTAAAGTTGGAAATACATCTTAATCCTAAACCAGGGACCACGTGGTTCGTGGATTATTGCATTTTTCTTCTGTGATTTGGAGGTTCTCACCTCAACCATTTTTTCCTTTTTTACTTTGGCCAATATAAGTTTACCTGGTACTGGCAGCAGGCTAGCAGCTTTATTGGGGAATTTCTTAGAAAGAAATGTAGACAAAAAATTCTTTTTGTTTGAACTCACTCAATAAAAATTCTCCCATTCTCAAAGGAGAACAGAAGAAATGCATCCCTAAATGCCATAATCTATCCTATTCCAATTCTTCTTTTTCGTAAAGATGCTCCTCATTAGCACCTTCTTCAGGATCACTTGATCTTATTCATGGAGGCATTTTTTCTATGATTCTCATTTCTTTTTCTTTTGTGTTGTTTCTTAGATTTATTTAATTATGTTTATATCGGTTGGGGTTCCAACATTCTGGAAATATACATTCATAGTTTAAAGTTGTGGAAACCTTAAAGTTGAATCAGATATGGCATGGTGTCATATTGTAGTATCGGGCGATATGAATAGATAATGCTGTATGAAAGGCCCAAGAAATTATGAAAAAATTCTTGAAAATCCAAATGAACAATGCATATCATGCATATAGTCGATGTTGTTTTAGACATCAATATAGAAACTACTGAATTTAGTCTATTGCACTTTTAAGTATAGTTGAGTAATTGATGGTTTAGTTCATGCATGTATAATACGTAAAATAAGTAAAATATGTTATTAACTATGGTCTTCCCCCCCCCCCCCCCCCCCGCTCCCCTTAACACTGCCATCAAATTAGTGTTCTTTCCCCATCAAAATGCACAAGGAAAAGGATTGGAGTTTCCCATCTCGATGTTATCTTGATAAGACTGACATCTTACCTTCGTATCCAGCGACAGATTTCGATACTGGCAAAGATGGCCGATACAGATGATAGACCCTACGATTGTAGTCACTTGTAGTGTGGTAATGTCATATTGAGTCATGATATCAGATAGGTCCTAGCTGCAGTTGTGACTGAGATGGCCTGGGCCAAGTCCTCACAGTTGTGGATGCACTTGTGTAAAATGTAACAATGCCTAGCTGACTTGATACATTTGAATTCGCTTCACTTAGGAGTCGGTCATTACTTACATTTTAACTTACTGATAAAAATTTGTTACCCACATTTTAATGATGGTTATTAAGGTTTATCAAATGCATTGTGACAGTTGTTGAAGTACAGGGGTATCTGAAAGGGAGGAGTGGGATGGGTGGTTCAATTCTTGTTCCTTGCTCCCTCCGCCCTCCCCAGAAGGGGGGGAAAAAAAGAGAAAAGAAAAAGATAAAAAAAAACAATAATAGTTTGCTATACAACTTCCCATTGAAGCCAAACTTTGAATTTCTTTTCAAGAGGAAAAGAAGGTGAATTTTGTCTTCCTCATCCATGCAATCTAGGATGCTTCGTGCGTGTATAACTATTTTCAGAACCTCAAAACTAGTTGCCATGTAAATACTGATAAGAATATTGAGGCTGTAAAGACAACTTCCATTAAAATGGAGGATTTCAAAATGGAGGTTCAGTGTGAAAGGAAGTTAATTTGGTGGTGGTGCTTTTATTTTTTTATTGGAGAATGGAGGAGTCTAGCACATGTCTGGTTATGAAGATTTATTATTATTATTAATTTTTTTTTGTTTTTCCCCTTGATGCTTACCATTTTAAGGCAGCCAAAGATTTTCTTTAAGAGTAATTTTGTGTGTTTGCCAGGCATGCATAGAATCTGTCTTGGTGGCAATAGCACCTCACTTTGGTTGACTAATTGTTTGTCAATATTACATTTTTACTTGCTCTTCTGTTATCTTGAAAAAAGATTTAGGAAGGAGACTGCACATTGCACGGAAACTATACCTGGTTTTGGTAGCACCTAAACCGTGAAACACAACTTACATTCAATGCATGTTACCATCCAATTCTCCAATAGGGGCATGTGTGGTTTTTACATCAATTCTCCAATAGGGGCTTGTGTGGTTTTTACATCAAAGTGTTTGTGGATTATGAATCATGGATGCAATGAAAACTGGTTCCCTCTCTCGTCTTGGAAGGCAGAATGAGCAACATTAAATTTAGAATGAAACTTATATTTGTCATGCTATTGCAGTTCTTTCCTATTTGCTGAGGGAGATATGGACCCTTTCATACGATGAGACATTTTGATATTGTCTCAACTTTGTGCCTGTCTACACTACCTAAAGCCATGTTTTATTTAATCTAATCGAGAGACAACAAATGCAGAAAAAAGAAAAACCATGTTTCTTTGCTTGCCAAGTGGGTAGCCTTTATTGCAAATGTTAGATTTTGCTTGCATTGTTTTTATGACAAGAAAACACTGTTTCAATATTTCTGGTGTGCAGTTTAGACTAAATTAAAAGCCATGCAAAAGAAGATAAAAAAAAGAGAATGGAATTTAACAACTAATTGATGGATTGGGAAGATTCAAAGAAGCCATGCAGTACGAATGAATCTAGTTTCGAGAGCATTCCTTACTCTAATAGGGGGCGTAGACTTTCTAAGTGAAGGCAAGCGCAACTATAGGGTCCCTAATCGTCTCCAAGAAAGAACAGCAGGGATTGTTTCACCAAACTCTCTCTATGTCCCCAACTCCCCACCGACTATATGATGCCGCACCCAATTTATCATCTGTCATCTTCTTGCCATCAATGACACAATCTTTTCTCCACCATTGCCCTGTTCTTTTCATCATCTGTCACCACGTTGTTGCTTTTTACCTTGCTTTATATTAATTTCTGTTTTTCCCCCTTGCATATCTTCCCTACTCGATCGAGTATGTGTCTCTCTCATCAACACATCATTCTTTTTTTTCTTAAGCTGTTGCCGACGAGCCATGTTGAGTTCCAAGAATTGTTCTCACAACACTAGCAATTTTAGTCAAAATTTCAAGAAAAAGTGATGCAGCGCCCAATACATAATAATAATATTCAGTATCTCAATATTCAATTACTCAAGTCACTAAACCATTACAATAACTTATTTGTAGGCAAACCAAGTTAACTGTTCCAACAAGGAAATATGAAGATAAGGAAACAAACATTAAGAAATAAAATCCTAAACAATCTTAATTTCATAATATGAATGTTTCTAAATAAATAAAATTTCTAAACTACGATTTTTCCTTGTCCAATGGGCAATACCTTTATGATCCCGATCAAAATGCTTGTTTTGTGACTGCTTTCCTTGCTTTTTGTAAGCTCTTGCTTTGTGATTGCAAACTATTGCGTCCAAGTAGCCTTATCGGTGATGGGGATAACACAAATTCTGAACACTCCCACCCCGAGCGGTTTTCATTTTCTTGTCTTCCTGCCATCCAATTTTCTTCCACGGTTCCAGCTTCGTAACATCTTAAGTATTGTCTTAAGATTGAAAAACATTGTCTTTTAAGTAGTGTCTTGGTTCATGTGAAATCCACTAAAAAGAAATGGTAAAGAATGTATAGATAACATCAATGGTGTGTAAACGAAGAAGCAGATACAGTTCTAAGAAAGAGGCGTGGCGTGTTGAAAGCTCGTGTCGTACACAACATTCCTCAGACACTCTTCGTACCCACCTAAATTAGTACCCGACATTTCTAAACTTCTCTTAATTAAAAAATTAAATGCATATACTTTTCCGACACTTGACCTACACTTTAATGACACTTCTTGAACTCTCCGTACATGTCTTATATGATGAATTTCTTTATAGTAATAATGTTTTGCATTTTGTTCGTTAGAATGGCATGGTAGAGTTACGGTAACTATTTTTTTTAATTGGAATTTTCTTAGCTGCTTTCAGCTTATGAATTGAATTTTCTGTTATAAAGCTTCCATCGGTTGTTGATATGTATGATAATGACATGTATTAGTTATGCCAATTGATGTACCATTTTTCCTGGGTATGGGAAACTGGCTGCTGAAGAATTATTAATTGAGACGTAAATTTGTACGAAGTTATGACAATTCATCAAGATACCGACACATGGTGGTTGATGAAAATGGAATGAACTCACATTCTTTATGTCTGCAGGAAGAATTGGATGGCCTTGCTGCCAACTATCCTGATCGTTTCAAAGTATACTATGTGCTGAATCAGGTCAGTCTCTGTTCTTGTGTGGCTAATCTATTCTTATTTTCTTTTCTTTTTCTGTACAATTGCTGTAGTTTCTGAAGAATTAAATTTTAAATATTTTAACTTTTCCCTGGCCTTTTCTAATATTAACTGCCAAGGCTGTGGATGTGTTGGTGTTCTCGAATGTTTTTACATGAAAACATGCAATGTCCGAAGTTTTTTGCGAAGAGCTTATTTGAGAAGCTGATTGTTGTTGTTAAGGCTGTTTGTCTACCTTATTCAATGATTCATCGCATTTTTTTGAATATTGATGCATTTTCCATCTCTTGGATCAGCTAATTACTTGCAATGGAAGATCAATCAATATGTGATGTCATTTGAGGGTTGCTATAAGCATATTATCATTGTTAAGTTGTATGGAGCCTGATAAGTACTATATACCGAGTGAAACAATTTATTACTGTTCTCCCTCATAATGAAACAACTGAAACAGCCGTGGATATAGCCCTAGTTGGGTGAACCACGTAAATCTTGTGGTTTGTATGTGTTTGTTCTTGATTTGTTCTTTATCTTTGTGCATTCGTCTCTCATAAATCCTGCATAGAGCTTGAGTATAATCCTTAAAATCAGGTCATAATTTGATGTGGTTGAGAGGTCTTTTAAATGGTACGCTTATATAGTTGCAGAATAGGTCCCACTCTTGTATAGCTGGAACTTTTATGATTATACATTTTTAGGTAGACCCACTACTGGTGCTGTCTGCTGCTGAACTAATGGCCTGCCTAAATGCTTCTGCAGCCTCCTGAGACTTGGAATGGTGGTGTTGGTTTTGTGTCAAAGGAAATGATTCAAACCCACTGCCCCGCCCCGGCACCTGATATTCAGGTATATTTGCATCTGCATTATCCTTGATTGCTTGGAAAACTTGTCTTTTTACACGTACCTTATGTTTCAAAGTGATCGGAAAAAACCTAGAAAGACCTGACGGAAATACTTTGGAACCTGTGTAGATCCTGAGGTGTGGTCCTCCACCCATGAACAAGGCTATGGCTGCTCACCTTGATGCTCTTGGATATGCACCGGAGATGCAGTTCCAGTTCTGATCCTCTTTGGGGTCTTTCAGGAATTCAAGAATATTCAGGCCTTCATTGGTTGATCATAAGGACAGTTTTGTCATGTACATTGTGTATCAGGGCTTTTAACTAAACTGTCCTGCATTGAGGCCACTGTAACACTTTGTTGACTTCAATAAAGAAGTTGAACCTTCTGCGAATTTAAAAGCTGCCCATTACATTAGTTGTTAATTTAAGCCAGGCACCAAATGTGTCCTCTGGAATTATATGATGGGCCCACTCAGGAGGAACAGCTACCCAGGCATCTGACAAGGTTTCAATTTCTTTGTTCCAACATTGGAAATGAAGGTGATGGCTTGACAAATTGGCACCCTTTGGCATATCACCCATTCATGCATTGATGGGAGGACCCTTCGGCCGCATGCACAATTGGGTCATAGAGAGAAGAGCTTCCTCGTATTAATGGTAATATCCTCCTAGGGATGGTTCTTGGAAGAACGTGGCTACGCACTTTGAGCAATGAGGACAGTCTCCATGAGATTTCTAGCTAAGCAACACAACATTGTAAAATTTAGGAAATTGTGGTTTTGTAGGTACAAAAAGCGTGAACCTTGAGGTATGAGTGTGCTAGGCCTCATTGGACCCGAATAAATGACAATAAGGAATGCCAAAATTTGACTCCCAAATAGGAGATGTGTGTCGCCTAGGGAGTTTGTTGTGTGTCACCCAGGGAGTTCGGTGTGTGTCTTGCTTGTTAAGGATGTGAAGACTCACTGGTTGGTTTATAATAATGAAGAAAGTGCAAGAAACCAATTAAGAGTAGGGAAAATTGCATGAAAAGAGAACAACTATGGTATCATTGCTGTATAATTGAAATTGTGAAGACTCACTGGTTGGTTTATAATAATGAAGTGCAAGAAACCAATTAAGAGCAGGGAAAATTGCATATAAAGAGAACAACTTTGGTATCATTATTGAAACAGTAACGACAGAATTGAAATTGAAGCGAAAGTGTTGGAAATTAACTGAAAGTAACCAAATGTAAGACTCAAATTAGGCTAAATACATTGAAATTCAAAGTTACACAGATTTAAAGGTAAAAGACCTGGTAACAAGATGATAAATTGAAAATGTAACAAGTCTTGTGGCGTGGAGCCTTTGAAAACTATAAGTTAAAGCGATAACATAGCTAAGCTGCCAGTGTAGACTAGATGCAGTCTACAGTACTCTGGCTCGTTTTTAAGAAAGTTGGCAGGCTCTGCCTCATGGCAAATTATTAGATATTTTTGGAGTATTATATAGGCGATATCACGTTGTATTCTCGGCAAATAAATAATTGCAATCTACACAATATAGATCACCCTTTGTCTACTAGCTAACCACCCAACAAAGATGAGTAATCATGTACTTACAGTAAAATTTGTCGCTACCATATTAAGTAAAAATACCATGCGAACTTGCTACATGATACTCTAAGAGCACCGAGTAATTACTCCAGCCTCACTCCCATCCATGTGTCCCATGTCCTCTATTATTCCAAAGCCCATTCTTAGGCATTGTGGAATTCCATTGTTAGAGGTTGAAACTCCTGAGAATCATGAACCTCATTGAGCTTTCTACAGTAGCCAAATGTCTATGTTTGAACTTCCTCTTAGCCACCTCCCTTTTGTTTTTTTAGGAATTGATGATGCTTTGAAAATAAAATAAAAGTTGGAGAGATGTGGGAGTAGCTTCACCACGTGCAATATATGTATCACACTTTCTTGTTTCTATAACGGATAAGCCTCGTTATTTCTGATAAAACTCCCGAAACATCTAGGATAGCTACTGATGCTTCCACTAAATCCTAACACATATCCCCATCTGCTAAAATCTCTCTCTTCTCCTATAAATCTGGAGAGAGTCAAGGAGCAGGAAATTTCATGAGAAGAGTTTCATTCTAGGAGTATGCTTTTAGGGTTGTATCTCATATTAGTGTCATTCGAGTCTAGAAAGAAGTTTGGACAGTATAAAATACTAAAGGAGGTGAAAATTTGTCACTAGAAATTATGCAGACTAGAGAAATCAAGGCTTGCTTTGACCGATCGAGTGATTTGTGTATGACAGTAGTTTTTTGAGGCGATTAGGATTGCAACGGTTGCATGTTTTGATCTAGTTTTGAAATTTTATATAAATGGGGTTATAATAGAAACTCTAAGGGTGTGTAAGACACAATGTCAATTTGGATAACTAGTTTAGATTTTTCATTAAAAGTTGCCTTGGACAAACGCATTTGAATTCGACCTCTAAATTAGTCGACCAAACGCTATAAGCAAGACACCTATTCCCAAGGTCCTACCCCCCATGCCCAGATAACACAACACAAAGATTTCAAATTCTATCATGATCTTATCATACAACAATATTAACATCATTTAAGCATGCTAACTCAAGCGTACTGTTAGCGTAAGGATATTTTAATTGATTTTGATAATTTTATTAATTTTATTTTTTAATTAAATAATTTAAAAAAATTATATTTAAATATTTTTCAAAAAAGTAGTGTCGACACTACATGCAAAATGAGTCGACACCTTATATTATTTGTGCTGACATATTGCACTAAGTGGGTTGACATTTTGTATTCTTAAATAGAATGTTTTGTGTCGACACCAATTGGTTTTTAGATCGACACCTACAGGCAAAATACGCTTGACAAACTTAAGTGTGTAGACACTATCATGGTTTAGAGTCAACACTTTTAATTACTTTGCTTGAGACGTTTCAGGAGAACAGGTTGTGTCGACATCAATTGTGATATTTCGAAAAAAATATATAATTAATTAAATTACACAAATAATAATAAATATATATATGTATATGATATTTATTACAATATAATTATTAGTTTTTAGAATGAACTAGTTAGTATTTATAATGAAGTAACGGTGAGTTTGTAGAGAATTGATACTTATATGGGTAACCATTGGTTTTTCATTTAACCAAGCAATAAATCTGAGCCCCATTCAGTAATATATAATACATTGCCTTAGGTTGCCTCAGGATATTAGGTTTGGAATTAGGTTAAAGGTGAAGCTTTAGAGTGTTAGTGAGTTAGGTTTAAGAAACAAAAAGAGAGAAAAAAAAATAGAGCCAGGCACCAACCGACCCCCTCCTCGATGCCTCACATCCCACGCCGTCGGCCACCTCCGATGCCGCTGTCCTTTGTCGCCGGCAACCCCATCGCTGCCCTCACCAACCACCGGCCATCTCCCTCTTCCCTCGGTTTGCACTCTTCTCTCTCTCTCTCTCTCTCTCTCTCTCTCTCCCTGACAGCCCCTCTCTTCTCTGTGTTGTTCTGGAACAGCCACCACTACCACCATCGGAGGCCACCGGCGACCACCATTGGTGCCTAAGGCACACCCCGAAACCCCCCATACAACCCTGACAGTGACCACCATCACACATGCACTAAATCGTTCACCATTGTCTCACACTGCCACTGCCACCACCACCCGACACCCTTTGGACCAGCCTTTTGACGCTCTAACGCCACTAGTGAACGGCACTGATCGCTAGTAAACTGTTCTGGCGAACCTAAACTAGAAAATTATCGTTTTATAATTTTGTTAAAAAAATAGCTTTTTGCCTAACTTTGGATCATAATAGCCATCACCTGAGACCTCCATTTCAACTGCTGTAAGTTTGGTTAGATTCACCTCACGGCCGCCTACGCATATCCACGAACGGACGTCAAAACCGACGTCCGAATTGTCCGAACAAGTGGCTCAAAGTTGAGTCAAAAAACCGAAGGAACCGATGCATGCACTGGTGCGTGCATGGCCTTGGGTGTGCACTGTGTTGTTTCTGTTAGTGTGTGTGGATTTTGTTTTGTTTAGTTTTTTTTTATTAAGGCCATGTTTGGGTTTTTGTGTTTTAATTTATTGTTGTTTTTTTAGTTTAAAGAAAAATATAAAATAAAACTAAAAGGGTAAATTAAAAATTATGTATTATGGGATGTAATTAGTAATTTTTATACAAATCAAATTCTAAAGATATAAGCTTAATTATTTTAAATAACAAAAAAAATAAGTGTTCTTTTTTATGGTTTTAGTTCATGAAATGATTTTTGCTAATTTCTGTATGGTTTAATTGTTTTGTTTTTTAAGTTATTTTATTAATTTGGATTAAAAAGCTTAAAACAAGATATTTTACTAAAACAAAATTTAATAATAAAGTTATGAAAGTTTTATGAATTCTAATTAGTTTTATAAAAATCAAAATTTAAATATTAAGAACTTTAAATCTTAAAGTATAAACAAATAATAGAATTTTAAACAAATTAATCTAACTAAGTATTTTTCGGTATATCTTTTAATGATATAGATTTTGATAAAATATTTTAAAATAATGATTTTGCTATTGATTAATAAATCTTTTCTTAAAATTAAACTTTTTAAACCTATTTTGATTTAAATATTTTCTTTCTAAGTTTTAATAAATTTGGATCAAGTGCTAAAGTTATGAGATTTTATTGAGTGAACTAAATTATAAATTTTCTTTAAAAGTTATTTAATTTTTTGTTACAAAGCCTATCCTTATGATAGAATATTCTTATCACATTTTAATTATTAACTACAAAAAGACAAATATATTACAATATGATACTCAAAAATAATAAAACAACAATATTATATTATATGTAAAAATAAGAGCAATCATGTATTAACTAAAGTATTATTTACTCGTGTATTATTATCTAGATTTGGAGTTTCTGAACATAATTGAATCATTTTTTTTTTAGACCAGGTGAGTTTCTGATATCTGAATTAATTTTTATTCTACGTAAATGCTTGATATGATGTACTGTTAAAGAACGAAAAATAGATTATAATGATTGAATGAAAACGATGAATGAAAGAATCATCGATTAAACGTCTTTGCCATTAGGAGACGTTAAGCGTACCAGCATGGCGAGGTAATAAGGGTGGAACCACGACCAGGTAGTTATAAGGAATGATCATGTGCACAGTACAAATTGTGAGGTCGTTTCCTACCAAATAACTGGAGGAACCGTTTGAAATATATCATTCTAACACTGTAAAATGATTAATAATTCAAATATTATTGAATTCATACTAGTATTGCTGATGGACGTTGATAAAATTTCAGGTGACACATGATTAAATGAAGAAAGTGGTAGCTTAGAAAGAAGCTTTAATTTGCACATGTTTTTTATTTCAATTCTTGTACTATGCACTTCAATTCCTATATCAAGTGATTGGAAGTAAGTTGAAATAATGCAGGATGCTATTTACAGCTAGAAGCTCTAATGGTTTTTATTTGGGAAACAACTTATTGAGAATATTTTAAATGAAAATAACTTCTCTCAATGAATAATTTACTTTTATTTCAAAATGTGGGATGATTTTGAATGAGTTTATTTAAAAAGTAAAGGAAAAAAAATTCAATCGGCATAATTCAGAATAAGGAATGTGAAATAAAGAAAAAAAGGAGGCATTTGGTGGGTTTTGACTCACTGTCCAGTTACGGATGCCATGTATGAAAATGAGTCGTGACAGAAGTGATAGCACCCAAACCCTTCTCATGGCAACGATATTGCCTGTTTTGAGCAAAGTTCTCACGGTTTTGTTCTTCTCAAGAGATCACCCATCTTTGCAGTACTCCAGCGTGAGCACGCTTAATTGAGTTCTGCTAAGGTTTCTACCACCTGGAAAAAGGCATCGTTGCTATGTAAAGGTCCAAAAATTTTCCTTTATAGCCTAAGAACTCCATCTCCCTTTTCGATGTGGGGTACTAGGATATCACAATCAACCCTCCTTAAGGCTGCACATCCTCGTGAAGTAGCCTGCTAGCTCTGGTAGACTGCCAGTCCTTATCAATCCGCCCACTCCGTATCCCGCCCACGTATCACGCGAGACAATAGGGGCCCACACACTCGGAAGTGGGGAGAACCTAATTTTGATACCATCTGTAACACTCCGATCCTTCTCATACAACGATATTGTCCGCTTTGAACAAAACTTTCACTGTTTTGTTCTTCCCAAGAGGTTACCCATCCTTGCATTACTCCAGCGTGAGCACCCTTAACTGAGTTCTGCTAGAGTCTCTACCACCTGAAAAAAGGCCTCGTTGCTATGTAAGGGTCCAAGATTTTTTTTTTATATCCCAGAAACTCTCTCTCCCTTTTAGATGTGGCATACCAAAATATCACACCAATGATCTATTGTGCCAACACCTCCACTATTGGACCAGGATCCAAGTTGAGTCGACACTAGTTACAACCTGAGTCGACACTAAGTCGAGGCTAGAAGAGCACGTCACCAATGCACGCATGAGTCGACACTCCAGCACTTTGATGTGAATCAACTTGTGTTGATAGCAACACGCATATGAGTCGACACTAAGTGATCCTTCAAATTACGAGTTCTAGTGTCAACATCAGAGATGATATGAGTCGACTCCTAAACACTATCCGAAGAACTCGAAGTGTGTCAACACCAAAGAAGCAATGAGTTGACACCAGGACATCAAGTCATCCCCCGGACACTGACCCATATGTCTCGACACTAATGAGCAGAAGAGTCAACACAAAGGCACCCTCCGAAAATAAAGAGTTTGGGTCAACACCAAAGAAGACAAAAGTCGACACCAAAACTCCAGTAGTCAAAGTTGGACTGAATGGGTTGACACCTAAACGACCAGTGTCGACACCAATTTTTAAGTAGCTAAAGTCGGACTAGCTGAGTCGACACCAAAGCAAGAAGTGTTGACACCAAAATTTCAACAGCCAGCTACTTAGCTAAGTCGACACCAAAGACGATCAATGTCGACACCAAATTTCTAGTAACTAAATTCTATCATCTGAGTCAACACCAACGAAGACATGAGTCGGCACCTGAGCAGGTAATGAAGTCTTGAGTCGACGCCAACTTTGATATGAGTCGACACCAAGGTCCTAGCTGAAAAACTGAAGTAATGAAATGGTTGACACAAAATGTACAATGAGTCGACACCAAGGTCCCAGTTGAAAAACTGAAGTAATGAAATGGTCGACACAAAATGTACAATGAGTCGACACCTCAGTGGGTGAATAGAATCCAAAAGTTTGGTCAACACCAACGAAGTAGTGAGTCGACACTTTTGTTTGAGAACCAAGGCCAAGACCAACTTGTGTTGACACTAAAGAGTTTTGTCTCGACACCTGCGGCGAATTTAAAAAATGGCACTAGTTCAAACGGTAACTTTCTCAGAGCATTAATTGCCTCCACCAACCATCAACGGTCATTTATTTTAGTGGGCTATATAAAGAGTAAATTTCAAAGTTTTAAACTTTTGGATTACTGTTCTATTGAATGCATTGAAAGCCAAAATCCTTTCTTGATCGTTAAAACTCATTTATTCCTCCAGCTTAAATATATCACCCACTTTCTTGTTTATTTATTATCAAATCCTTGTAAGTGAGTGTTCGTAAATTATTACTTAATCTCTCAATCACATTTATTATAAAGAATGGTGAGTCACCCTTGTATTATTTAAAGATAGTATGTTAACTTTTTAAACAAGAGTTGAAGAGAGTTTAGAAAAATAAGGAGTGTTTGTGTAAATTTCTTCAAGCTGTAAAGACTTTTGAGTGCGCATGTGAAGCATTCGGTTATAGTGTAATTTTTTAAGGGGAGTCTTAAAAAGTTGATGTAAGCTTGAAAGAAGTTAAATCGCTATAAATCTTGGTATCTGGTTCAATTTTTTCTCTCTTACCTATTTAATTTCACTGTTGTTATTTTACTACTATGTTTGTTTCATGAAATTAAAAAGTGTTACAATTTTTTTTAAAATTATTATTATTGTTTTAAAATTCAATTCACCTCCCTCTTGAGTTGCCTAAGACTAACACGTTCTAAGCATAAACATCAACATTATACGATGGCGTAGCCACTCCCTATAGCTCAAAGGTATTCGTACTTAGAGTTTTGATACCATTCTATCATGCCCCTAAATCTATGGCAAGGCAACCACAACAAACGTATTCCCATAACCACGATACATCCTTTCAAACCTACTGTATCATATATATATAGAAGAAAATAGTTAAAAAATAGGCTTTTGGGGCTCTAATCCGTTCATAAGAGTGACCTAAAAAGGGATAAAAGGGAACAGGATAAACTGGTTTGAAAATAGGAGCAAAAGATGTAACCTCAAAAAAATACCCCAACAGATAAAGCGCCCGATTAGTCTGAGGACCGATTGATCGGTCTTTTACTACTCTCAGTACTTTTGACTTGATAACAAAAAGAACTACAACCAAACATAGACCACTCGAACAGTTTAAGGATTGATCGATCGGTCTTTCCTTGTGTTCCATTTCTTTCTTTGGCAATTTTGAAACCCAACACTTAACCAAATCTAACTTTGTAGAAAAGGCGTATAAAGGCCTTAGGAAATCATAAAACTTGATGTAAATTATGCCATTGAACGTCAAAACAAGGAGAATTCATCTCAAACATCCATCCAAACAAGGCGATCTACATACATTTAATCCAAAAAATATACATCTAACACTTAGTATTTGGCCTCATGGCCTTACAACCTCATGGGCAATACTTACAACTCATTCTTTAAAATAATAAAACACAACATAATGTAACGTAGTTTCAAGATCTAAAAACTAAAACCACCACACACGTCCCAGACCATCAAATTGTTGGATCTCCCCAACACCTGCAACAGGTGTACACAAACACTGTGAGCTAAGGCTCAGTAGATTATGATTAAGCGAGAATAAAAACATGATATGTAAAAAGAAAGTTTTTCAAACCATTACCATAATACACAAGATATTCTCCAACCATTCTAAAGAAAACTCAAAAGATACCATTTTCTTGTAGTTTGAAAACATTCATTTTCTTCCGATTCTCAACAAGTTCCATAATTTATATCACATGGACTTATGATATGTTGCATTGCCACCCAGGCGAAAACATTACACAATCAAGGTGCCACGCAGCCTAATAATGCCACACAAGCAAAACACACATATCGCTACACAGGCAAAAATATGCTACCTAGGCTATATACGCCACGCATGCTAGATATGCCACGCAAGTTAAATAATAAAAAATTTCATATTACTAATATTGCCACGCAGGCTAAAATATGCCACACGGACTAAATACGCCACACATGCTAAAATATGCATCACAAGCTAGAAATGCCACACAAGCTAAATAATTAACAATTTTAAATTGTTAATATCGCCATACAGGTTATAAATTTATCATCTCACATTCAACATATTCACTATTACACATAGTAATCATATCAATACAACTCATACACAATATTCATTAACTCATTTGCGGGGTTCAAACCCCCTATTACCCAATACTTTACTCAAATCATCACCAATCTCCAATTCATTTCATAAACTCACAATTATCGAACCAACAACCAATTAGCCTGTGAACCAAAAATCTCTAACTTCATCAATTAAGTTAGGATTTCCCCTTTTCTCACATGTCTCAACATACATCTACACACAATCCCAATTTAACACCTTAATTCTTCATTTAAGTCAATGAACACCCAAACCCCAAATCTCAACGTCCTTCCCCTAACAAGGGTTTTCTATTTTAAAGAAGTTTCAACATATATTAGTATATATAACTTCAATTAATTCAATTAGTTTCTCCATTTTCACAATTTAACTCAAGAACATCTCAAATTTCAAATCCCTAATTTTCTCTAACCACTAAGGTTTCCAATTCATACAGCCATCAACACAAATCAACCAACCTTCCTATAATTCATTCGATCCACCATTTCTTACTCTATACATTTCAATTTTGATTTTTAAAAATTCCGTACAAACTAGGGTTTTGCCAAAAGAGGGGTTTCAAGCCATTTAATTCAAATACGAGCAATTAATAACATATTTACCATAGCTATTCGAGATTAGTCGAAGATTCTTTCTCAGTGAGTCGAAACTCAAAACTTTAACACACCCGGAACGCCCGAACTTGTCAAATTGAAAATCCACTATGTTGGGATTTTAGCTCTTAATGCCTATAACAACTTTTCTTCTTGTTGATTTGATCAAATCCAAGCCCTTGATTCTCAAATCTTAGAGAGAGAAAGAGAGGGAGAGACTTGTTTTGGAAACCTTGGCACATATGCTAAGGCCATTGTTGCCATGCCCATATTAACCCGCTACATACTGCTGGATTGGTCTGAGGATCGATAGATCAGCATTGCCTATGAAGCAAATTAATTCATGTCGGAACATCCAGCCTAATCTTAAATTAGTTTTTACTTAAAATTTTTATTTCGAACATTATCGAAATTTATAATTATCTTGAATCGAAATTCTTGGGCCTCCACACACACCAACGAATCTAACAAAGCTTATTAAAAATTCACCAGGCTCACAAGTCACACATACAACATGTAAGCTTAAAATTTATACCACGCAAGTAAACTATCATGTAAATATTTAATTACAAAAATTTAAAATAAAACTAAATTTCACATTGCCAAACACTGAGAATTGTTATGTAGTAACTTTATCTATCATTTCCATCCATTATGCTCACAAGTCAAACCATGCCGAGCTTAGGATCAAATAGGACTTAAACTTAGGTTGTGATGTCAAGTATGGATGATGTGTATTAGGATGAGGGTCAAATGTGAAGTACGCCTCAAAACATGTCAACAGTCAAATAGCGTGGTATTTTGTGCTGATGTGGCACTCACTTTTATTCCTATTCATGTCTCACATTCATCAACCCATTTCTCTTTGATATTGAGATATATAGTGTTTCTCTTTTTTCCTCTCTCTCTCTCTCTTTTATATTTTATTTTAGAGAGACGCTATACATCCGGAAAAGAATTACCAAATAAATGACCGAAGGAGGGATGTGATGGATAGGTTGGCGTTGCCACGTGGAAGTGTGGGTCATATATTTTTTTTAATAAAATTTTTTTATACTCTCAAAAATTAAAAGCTTAAATCAAAATATGAAAAAAAATTATATTATTTTTTTTTTCAATTTTGTTATCTATTTTAAAAAAAAGTTACTTTAAAATTTTTATAATTTTTTTTTATCTTTAGTAAATTTTTTTAACTTAATTAAAATAATTATACTTTTAAATTCATTCTATTATGAAGAAATAAAAAACTAAAAAATTTAGAGGAATAAAAAAAATAGAAAGGAAGTTTATTAACTTTTAAATTATTTATTTTAAGTTCGTTGATTAGATAAAAATTGATTTTTTTTTGTTTTTATTCAAATTAGGTAGTTTTTCCCTTCTCATGTATCAAATGTATGAGAAATTTTTCATATATTATAATATGAAAATATTTTTAAATACACATGTTATGAAAAACTTCTCATATATCACTATATGATAATATTTTTATGTACACACATTTTATGAGAAAATTTTTCATACACAATCATATTATGAGAAATTTCTCATATATCACAACATGATTATATTCTTATATACACATATGTTATGAGAAATTTTTTTATATATCAATACATGATAATATTTTCAATAATATTCTTATATACACACATGTTACGAGAAATTTTTTAATATATTACTACATGATAATATTCTCACACATACATATACTATGAGAAATTTCTCATATATTACTATATGAAAATATTTTCATATGCACATATGTTATGAAATTTTTTTTCATATTTCATAAGATGAGAATATTCTCATACAAAAAGATATTATGAGAAACTTCGCATATATCATTACATGAGAATATTCTCATACACACACAAGTTATGAAAATTTTTTCATACTCAGATTTCAAATTATATGAAAATTTTCTCATATATCACTAGATGAGAATATTCTAGTATCTATACGTGCTACAAATTTTTTTTATATATTACAAGATGAGAATATTCTCATACACACATACTATAAAAATTTTCTCATGCATATATCATTACATGAGAATATTCTCATGTACACACAAGTTATGAGAAATTTCTCATACTCAGATTTCAAAATGTATGAGAAGTTTCATATATCACTATATGAGAATACTCTCTATATGAGAATATTCTCATATACATACGTACTATAAGAAACTTTTTATATATTTCAAAATGTATGAGAAGTTTTATATATCATTATATAAGAATACTCTCATATACATACGTACTATAAAAAACTTTTTATACTCATATTTCAAAATGTATGAGAAGTTTTCATATATCACTACATGAAAATATTCTCATATACATGCGTGCTATGAGTAACTTTCCATACTCATATTACAAAGCGCTAAAAGTAACAGTGAGAATGTTCTAACAGTTTATTGACACTGAGAATGTTCTCATAATTTTGAACATTGAGAACATTCTCAGTATTAATTCATGAGCAAACTGTCATGAATTTTTTTTCTTCATATATTACAAGATTAGAATATTCTCATACATACATATTATGAAAAACTATTCATATATCACTATATGAGAATATTCTCATATACACACATGCTATAAAAAAATTTCTCATATATTACAGGATGAGAATATTCACATACACACATATACTATAAAAAATTTCTCATGCATATATCATTACATGAGAATATTCTCATGCACACAAAAATTATAAGAAATTTTTTATACTCAGATTTCAAAATGTATGAGAAGTTGCATATATCACTATGAGAATATTCTCATATACATACGTATTATAAAAAAAATTTTATACTCAGATTTTCAAGATGTATGAAATTTTTTTATATATCACTATATGAGAATATTCTCATATATATGTATGTTATGAATAACTTCCCATACTCATATTATAAAGCACCAAAAATAACAGTGAGAATATTCTCACAATTTTGAACACTGAGAATGTTCTCAGTATTAAAAAGTTCTCATTCATTAGTTGCTTATTTAATTTAAAACTAAGAATGAAAAAATTAAAAGAAAAATATGTATGAAAAATTTATCATGCATGGGAAAAAATTATATAAATTTTTTTTTACTTATAAATTGCTCATTTTATTTAAAATTAAGAATGACAAAATTAAGAAAAAAATATGTAAGAGAATTTTCTCATACTATGTATGAAAAAAATTATATTGATAAATTTATCATTCATAAGTTGTTCATTTTTATTTAAAACTATGAATAACAAAATTAAAAATATGTGTATGAGAAATTTTTCATACTAGATTTTGAAATAGTTCTCATTTTCTCTTAAAAAATAAAATTATCAAGTTTTTTTTCTTTAATTTTTGAACTTTAAGTCAAAAGACAAAAATTTAACCTTAAATTTCTTGCTAAACAAAAAATTAAGTTAATTAGAACTTCTTAAAAATAATTTTTAAAAAGTTATTTTTGTATTTTTATATATTTTTATATCTGACATCCATATTGATTAATAGATCTTGACGAATAAATTGTAAAAGTATAAATTTTTTAATAAATAAATACGTACAATAAAATCTAAAAATGTTTTAGAATTAAATTTAAAAAAACAAAAAAAGTAATAAGCGAGAGTTAAAAATGCTGACTAAATCATTTATGGTTAATTATTTCGGTAAATTTATTTTCAGAGACTTAATATTTTCGTATATTTTTATAATTAAAACTATTTATTATGTAGTATTTATTAAGTAGATAATTTGTGTAAAAAATTAAATTAATTAGATATTGATAGTTATGTAACTAGATCACATTTACTTAAAAAAATTAAATGGTAAATATAATCTTACAAAAAATAGTGTTAAACAAATATAATTAAATTATATAGCTATAAATATCCAATTAACTTAATATTTATTGTGAGTAATGAAATTAAGAAATACTATAAAATAAACGATTTTAATTATAAAAATATGTTTAAAAAATAAAATATTTAATAAAGCATAATAAAATACTATTTTAGACCCAATTATTTTATAACTATTTTACCTCAATTATTTTGAAGCATCTATTCGGTCATTCTTTTTGGGTCAAAAAATTCGTATGGAATAATTTTTCCAAAAAAAAAAAAAAAGGGCCAATAAGGGCCGAAAGGCCCCAAAATTCGCACTGCCAAATGTCAACATGCGCCACGGGGTCACGGTTGAGGTAGTCATCAACCAAAAAATGGGTCATGTAATAGAGCGCATTTGATGACCCATCCAGTCGAGGGCTGTGGATCGGCGGCAGTTGAACGGCCCCAATAATTACTCAAAGCTTACTTAGTTATTATGTACTATTATAACACCTTTTTTTTTTTGGTAGGGAAGTAGGAAAGTATCTAGACTAATAAATAAGTTGAGGATGTAATAGTAGTTTGTCATGTATTGCTCTCATGATTATAATCATTCACATTTGCTACATGCTTATTATTGTGATTTGAGATGTTTTCATGTCATGATTGTCAACTCTGAGTAGGCTGAATTTGTTAAGGCTTCATTTATGTTGATATAAAATATTTTTTAATATGTAATTTTATTTATTTTTTAGTGTTTAGTTTGATAAAAATAATATAAAATAATTTTTAAAATAAAATATTTTACTTAATAAAATCAAAACTAATTTCTAAAAAAAGAGTACTCATTTTTTGATGGTAATGTTATTGCTGGTGACGGAAACGACAGTGCCAGTAGGAGTGGAGGCAGTAATGGTGGCGGCGACGATGGTGGTAATGGTAATGGCAGCCATGGAGTGGTGGTTACAGCCATGACGATTTTTATTTTTTGAAAATATTTTTTTAAGTATCCTCCAAACACAAAAAATAAAAACAAAAAAATTATAAAATTATTTTACATAAAAATATTGTTTATTATAAACTATCTCATATCAAAACAAACGTAACCTAATTTCTTTTTCAAAATGCTCCATCGGGCATATAATTTATGTTGAAAGTAAAAATATGGTGGGTTTTCAAAACTACCTAACCAATTTTTCAAACTGGACAGTACTAGAACCCGATTAATGGCATTAATTAATTTGACATTTAGAACCTAAATAATTCACTCATTCTTTTGTCATTTTGGAATGCTATATTCAATTTTTCGGGAGTAAGAAAAGCCTGGGGCTATGGGCCGCTCGGTCCCTGCCCGAGCCAGAAGTGTAGTGGTCTGGGCCTGGGCTTGAGCCCAAAGAGCAATGGTCTCAGTTTGGGATTTTCCTTTGGACTCGTGGGCCAACCTGTCCGGTAGGCTTGAGCCCAAGGCCTAACCCGAATTTTGCTACCAAAGCCTAAAAATTACACCGGTCCGAAGCGCGACCCTAGGTTCAATGATATTGTTTTTTTTATATATATTTTATTATATGTAAGAGAAACAAATATATAAAAATTAAATAATAGTTAAAAATAATAATTATTAGAAACTTATATTTATAAACTAAAATTAATATAATAAAGGTCATTGTTTATTAAATTAGAAGTTAGTTTTTAAATACAAAGTAATAATAATTTATTATTTATTAAATTATAAATTAGTTTATAAAAATAAACTTATAATAAACCATTATTTATTAAATTGCAAATACAATTGTATTTTAAATTATAAGTGAGAAGTCCCATTTAGGTATCTTGTATTTTAATAAGTCTAAATTAAGAATTATATTTCATTAAATTTTATTTAATATTTTTCATACCAAAATTACCACTATGCCATACACTCTCCCGCCACCACCACTCCCTATCTCCACCACCACCACCGCCGTCACCACCACCATCGCCACAGCCGCCGCTAACACCACCGGCGCCGCCTCGACCACCACCACCACCACCACTCCTCACCACCGCCACCACACCACCACCACCACACCACACCACCACCGCCATTATATCTCCACCACTCTCTACTATTACCACAACTAGATTCGTCGGAGATAGATAAAAAATTAAGAAATTCTCGTTCTAAATCTGAAATATCGTATTTGTTATGAATGTCTCATTCTGGTCTTAGATTTGAAAAGAAGACAATGTTATTAAATGTATCATTTATTATGAAATACTTTAAGATATTTCTCACTGCCACCACCACCACCACTACCACCACTCTCTACTGTCACCACCATCAGATTCGTCAGAGATAGATACAAAATTAAGAAATTCTCGTTCTAGATATGAAATATCTCATTTGTTATGAATGTCTCATTCTGGTTTTGAATATGAAAATAAGACAATATTATCAAATGTCTCATTTATTATGAAATGCCTCAAGATATTTCTTGAACAAATAACAAATTTCATAATGAGACATTTTATGTAAATTTAAAATGAGACATTTTATGTAAATGAAATATTTTTCAAATGAATGTGTATCTGGATGTATAAAGGTCTTATTATTTTTGAACAAAGAAGATATTTTATTTGTATAATAACAAATATATTATTATTTTTGAAATGATACATTTGTTACAACCACCCATCACCACCAATACCACCAGACCACAACCGCAACCACAACCACCACAACCACAACCACCCATCACCACCAACACCAACAAACCACAACCACCAACACCAGATCAAACCACCACCACCACCACCACCACCACCAACAAACCACAACCACCAACACCAGATCAGACCACCACCACCACACACACACACATAGTTTTTCTTAGTACTCCGCGTCTCTCCTCCTGATTCTGAAGATACGAAAGGTAACAGGAGCCTTCGTGTTTGAGTCTACGAAATCCTAATCTCAGATCCCATCAAACTGATTCCATTGTTGGTCTTTGTGTTCAAGCTTTTACTGCCAAATGATGGCACAGAGATGGCGAGGGCGGCGATGGTAAGGTGACGGCGAGGCCACGAGGGTCCAGATTTGTTTCAGGTAGTGGCGAGCGGTGAGCGGAGACGACAAAAGCGACGATGGTGAGGCGACAGTGGCAACAACAATGATGGTGAGGTGACAATGATGGAGATCTGATTTGTGAATTAGGCAGTGGTGAGCGACAGCGGCGAAGGCAGCGAGCAGCAACAGCAAGGGCGGTGAGCGACGATAGGGAGGCGACAGCAACGACGGTGAGGCAATGACGATGGAGATCTGACTGTGAAGGCAAAGAGTGAGACAGAGAGGACAGGAGGATTATGTGAGAAAAAGGGATATATTTTTCAAACAAGGTTTATAAATTTGAAAAATAGGACTTAATAGAATATGAAAAAAGTGGTTACGACCCTGTGGAAAACAAGTCCTCTAAATGGAACTTTGAATTAATTTTTCTTTAAATTATATATACTATTGTATTTAAAATTATTATATATAAAAGTAATTATAAAACAATGGTTATTATAAGTTAGTTTATAAACTAAATAAATAAAAATACAAATATACATTGTATATAAAAGCAATTTTTTAAATTAATAACAAATATTTTCAAGAAAAATTAAGAAAACCTAACCTAAGCTCGCGGCCCAGGCTCGTATACTCCTAAGCCCAAGTCCGGGCCCCTCACTCCCAAAAATATTCTAGCCTAGCCCGAATTTTAATGGAACCCCTTCGGGCTCGGGTTGGACCGAGCACATGGTGGGCCGGGCTAGGCCGAATTTAGATCCCTGATGTTCATTTACCAATAAAGCTATGAAATATTTTATTCGTTTAACAAAATTTAAGTATATAGCATTACTTGTTACTTCTCATTCTTGCATTTTCCATTATATAAGTTGCTTCGTTCTCAATTGGTGTCTTATTGCTTCTCCTTACGTTGGTGGAGTGATAAATACTTGCATTTTTTTTATCAACGAGACTTTTATAGAAGAAAACTAACTGGAGATTACATCCTTGGAAATAAAGGCTCTAATATGAGAAGGGAACTCCATAGTCCATATCTTTCTTCCTTCAATGGACAGTGCCATTCTTGATAGAGCATGGGCCGCCATGTTTCCTTGTCTCTTGACATGTGAGCAAAGGAAAGTAGGGAAATAATGGATAATTTCACAACCTTATTTTATGATGTTACCACCATTTTTGAGTGCTTTAATCACATTTATGGAATGTCCCTCGAGGTGAAGCCTTCTTACTCCAATCTCCATAGCAAACCGTAATGCATTTACCGCTCCAAGTGCCTCCGATTGATCAACATCAATAGTGCTCCTTATGTTCATTGTTCCCATGGCCAAGATTGTAACGACCCGGCTCGAACGCTAGTTGTAACAACCCGGTTCGTAATGACCTGTGTAAAGACCGAGCCCAAACCATAGTATTATCAATGGTTGCCGACGAGATCTTAGGTCACTAGAATGATGGAAATCCTAACTCAATCCAAAATTCTAATTCGATCCGAAAATCCTAAAAAGACCTCATTGTTAATTTTGATAATAAAAAATCTAAGTATCTAATTGTGCAATTTGAGATTGTTTATAAAAAATATATGCTTAGCACAATAAAAGATATAAAGTGAAAGCTATGAAGCAAAATTCAAATCAAACACATTGGCTACAAGATTTTGGAGCAATGCAAAGTTGAAGAATTGAAGACTAAGAGTTAAATTTTATTTATATCGAAGATAGGATCTATGTAAAATCACAAAACTCATGATTATATCTCTCGAAACTCATAGAAATCCTAAAATCTTATAAAAATCATTTCCAAAACAAAGAGGTATTCAAAACCATTTTTCAAAATCAAAGTTCTGAACTTTTAAAAGTTCAGTCGACCAATGCATAGCATTCAGTCGAATGAAACTGGAATGCCAAAAAGAAAATTAGATCTAAAGCACTTCAGTCGACTAACCCACAAGATCCAGTTGACTGAATGGTGGTATGGGCAATCCAGTCGACTGAATTGGCTACTCCAATCGACTAAGTTGGCTTAATTTTGAATTTTTGGCTGAAACGGCTAGTTTGACATTTTCATATTTACCCCAACGGCTAGTCTTGACTTTTAGCCTATAAATAGAGCCCTTGTGCTCTAGTTTTACTCACTTCAAACATTCCAATCCATTCTCTCATACTCTTACTTCTTGTGATTCAAATTCTTGAATTTCAATCATATTTTTTAGAGAAAAATCTTAGATTTCTCATAGAGCTTCATTTGATATATTCTTGAGAGATGAATTAGTGTGCTTATTTCTTGTACTCATCCGCTCATTGAAGGAGAATTTTTCTTTTGCAAATTCATTTCATTATGTTATACTTGAGAAGGGTATTTCTTAAGAGAGGTTAATCCGCCTATAAGGATTGGAGTACTTGAGAATGGGACATTTTCAAGAGATGTTACTTTGCCTAGATTAAAGAGAGAGGCTGCTCCGCTTATTGAAGGAGTGATAGTGAAAATTCTCATAGTGGTTGGCTTGAGGCAAGAACGTAGGCCGTTGCGCCGAACCTTGTAAAAATCTTAGTGTCGTATCTCTAACCCTTTATATTTTTCATTTTCATTGTTATTATGTTGTAGCTTATACTTGCATTATTCACATTTAAAATCTATATTTGAATCTTGTATTTTTTAAAATCTATACTTGTGTTTTAATCTTTAAACAAGAAATTTTGAATCTTGCTTATAATTGAATCTTGTTAAGAAATTTTTACAAAATACCCAATTCACCAATCTCGTGGGATTGCACCTATACTATCAATTGATATCAAAGTTAATCACACTATTCTTAATAAGTTTTTGTGAAAAAGATCTACGGTAGGTATCGGTGAATCCCTGTTTGAAGAGGGTCAATCATTTACAAGGCCTCCAATCTTCTGTGGTATTAACTATAGTTTTTGGAAACAAAGAATGCTGATTTTTATTCAAACCATGGATTGGAGGACTTTGAGAGTGATCATCTAAGGTAATTTTACTACTACTAAAACTGTAGAAGGTAAAAAAGTTCCTAAACTATAAGAAAATATGAATGAAAATGATATTAAGTTACTTCAAATAAAGTCTAGTACTATAAATGCCTTATACTGTGCTTTAGATGCTAACGAATATAATCGCATAATGACATGTAAAAGTGCTAAAAAAATATAATAAAAGTTAAAAATCACTTATGAAGGCACTTAAGATGTGAAAGACTCTAGAATTGATAGATTAATCAGTGAGTATGAAAGTTTTAAAATGGATAATGATGAAACTATCTCTAATATGTACACATGCTTTACTTACATTATTAATTCTCTTAATGCACTTGGAAAGACTTACAAATCTTATGAGATTTTAAGAAAAGTACTCAAAGCCTTGCCACCTATTTGGAAAGCTAAGGCTACAGCCATCTCCGAAGCAAGAAATCTAAGGGTGATGACCTTGGATGAGCTAATTAGATCTCTGCTGACATACGAGCTCAAGATAAATGAAAGAGTCAACGAGAAAAACAAAGTCAAGTAGTCCATTGCTCTTAAACCTTCAAAAGAGAGTTCCAGTGATGAAGAGGTTGAGAAGATCGATGATGATGACCGACATGGCTCTTATCACAAGAAGATTCTGAAAATTTCTTAAAAGAGACAAACAATTTTCAAGAAGATTCGGAGGCACAAAATTTGACAAAGGAGATTCAAGAAAACGAGATTTCAAGAAAGAACCACTCACCTGCTATAACTGCAACAAAACTGGACACATCAGACCAGAATGCCCTTTACTTAAAAAGAACTCAAAGAGAAAAAAGAAGGTCATGAAAGCAACTACATGGGATGACTCGGACTCAAACGAGTCAGGCAATAGCTTAAGTGATGACGAAATGACCAACTTTTGCTTAATGGCGAGTATAGACGAAGAGAAAAATTCTCATTCTAACTCACTTGAATCATGCAATGAATCTAGCTCTTACTCAATACCATCTACGATGAACTTAAAAATGAATTATTTAATTTACATAAAAGTCTTTTTGAAATTGAAAAAGAAAAATATAAAATTAAAAATAAAAATAAAAACTTTTCTAAAGAAATTGAGGAATTAAAAACCTTAAATGAAAATGATAAAAATAAAAAAAGAAAACATGCCTAAAGAACATATTTTGAAAATTGAATCGTTAGAAAGAGAAAAACTCATTTTAAAAGTTAAATTTGATAAATTAACAAAAATTTCTAAAAATGAGATTTCTAAACTAGAAAAGAAAATAATATTTTAAGAAAAGAACTCAAGAACTTAAAAGGTAAAATTATTAAAAATGATATTTGCTGTGAACTAAAAAGAAAACTAGAAGATTATTTAAAAATCATCTACAAATTTACTAATGGAAAAGAAAATTTTGAAAAACTCTTAGGAGTACAAAGAAGGTTATTAAATAAAGAAGGAATTGGTTACAATAAAGAAGTAAAATCAAGTCTAAAAATTATTTTGTAAAAGAATCCAAGACTTTTTCAAATTCATATTCAAAAAATATCTATGAAGATGTAATTTGTTTTCAATGTAAGAAAAATGGACACATTAAATTTGATTGCCCATTAAAAAGAAATAATGATATTTCAAAACTAATTTGAAGAGTTAAGGGCACTAATCCTATAGGACCCAAAAAGATTTAGGTACCAAAGAAAATTACTTAAAATGTCTTGTAGGTGTACTTGAGATCCTCCTCATCAAAAGAAAGATGGTACTCGGATAGTGGATGCTCAAGACATATAACGGGCGATAAATCAAAATTCTCAAGCCTAACTCCTAAAAAAAAGGAGGTAATATAATTTTTGGAGACAACGAAAAATGTAAAATCATTGGTGTATGTAAGGTTGGTAAGAAATTTTCCATATTCATTGATAATGTACTTCTTGTTGATGGTATTAAACATAATCTTCTAAATATAAGTCAACTATGTGATAAAGGCTATAGTGTACAATTTTTGTACGACACTTGTGTTGTCGAAAATAAAAAAAATCATAAAGTTTTATTTGTTGCAAAACGATCTGAAAATGCTTACACTATTGATTTTGAAAATTTAAATTATCAAAATGTTAAATATTTTTGTGCCATCAATGAAACTAGTTGGTTACGGCATAGGAGGTTAGGTCATACTAGTATGGATCTCCTATCCAAACTTGTTAAGAAAGATTTGGTTAAGAGCTTGCCTAAAACTAAATTTATCGAAGACAAAATTTGTGATACTTGCTAATTTGGTAAGTAAGCCAAAACAAGTTTTTAAAAAAATAAGAAATTTCCACAAATATGCCACTACAATTACTTTACCTACGAAACTATACAGTTTAAAAAACTATACAGTTTTGTTATAGTTGATGATTTTTCAAGGTATACGTGGGTATTATTTCTTGCGTTAAAAGATGAAGTATGTCATATATTTGCCAAATTTTGTACGAAAATTCAAAATAAAAAAGGCTATTCTATTCTACACATTTGTAGTGATAGAGGAGGAGAATTTAAAAATAAAGATGTTACAAATTTTTGTGATCAAAATAGAATTTCTCATAATATTTTGGCGCCTCAAACTCCTCAACAAAATGAGATTATTGAAAGGAAAAATAGATCTTTATAAGAAATGGCACGAACCATGTTAAATAAATATAAAATTCTAAAGTATTTTTGGGCCGATGTAGTAAATACTGCTTGCTATGTAATGAATCGAGTTTTCATAAGATACCATTTAAAAAAAAATCCCTTATAAGCTATAGAATGGTAGAAAGCCCAACATTTCTTATTTTCATGTTTTTGGATGTAAATATTTTATTTTAAGTGACAAAGGTGATTTGAAAAAATTTGAGTCAAAATTTGATAAAGGAAATTTTATTGGGTATACTACAAATAGTAAAACTTATAGAGTCTACAATAAAAGAACTATGACGTTAGTCGAATCCATTTGTATAACTTTTGATAAAGCTAGCCCTTTCTTTTCCAAGTTTCCTGATGATGATGATCTAGATATTAACAAAATAATGGAAGAAATGCAAATCAAGGAGGGCAAAGACAAAAGCTTCGAGGTTCATGAGCCTCAAGATCAAAATGACCATGAAGAACTACCAAAGGAATGGAAGACTGTAAAAGGCCACCCTATGGATCAAATCATAGGTGAACCTTCACGAGGGGTAACAACTCGATTTTTCTTGAAAAATACATGTGATCATCTTGTTTTTCTTTCACAAGAAGAACCTAAAAATATAGATGATGCACTAGAAGATGAATATTAGATAATAGCTATGTAAGAAGAATTAAACCAATTTGAAAGAAATAAAGTTTGGAGTTTAGTTCCTAGACCTAAAGATAATACAATAATTGAAACTAAATGGGTATATAAAAATAAAAAGGATGAAAACGGCATTGTTGTCTGTAACAAGGTTAGGCTAGTTATACAAGACTATAATCAAGAAGAAGAAATAGACTTTGATGAAACCTATGCACCTGTAGCTAGGATGGAAGCCATTCGTATGTTACTTGCATATGCATCCTATAGGAACTTTAAACTTTTTTAAATGGATGTAAAAAGTGCTTTTCTAAATGGCTTTATAAATGAAAAAGTATATCTTGAACAACTATTAGGCTTTGAAAATTATCACTATCCAAATCATGTATTTAAACTAACAAAAACTTTGTATGAATTAAAGCAAGCTCCTCGAACTTAGTATGAAAGATTAAGTACATTTTTGTTAGACAATAGATTTACAAGAGAAAATATTGATATAACATTATTTATCAAAACAAACAATGAAGATATACTTATTGTGCAAATATACGTGGATGATGTTATTTTTTGTGCTACTAATGAAGAATTGTGCAATGAATTTTCTTTATACATGCAGAAAGAATTCGAGATGAGTATGATGGGCGAACTCACGTTCGTCTTCGGGCTTTAAATCAAACAAGTGAAGAATGGGACATTTATCAGTCAATCAAAGTATGTACGAGAATTGCTCATACGCTTCAACATAGAAGACGGAAAGGTTTTGAGAACTCCAATGAGCCCCTCAACCAAACTTGGCAAAGATGAGTAAGGAAAATCAGTAGACACTAAGTTCTACCAAGGTTTGATTGGTAGACTATTATACTTAACTTCAAGTAAACCTGATATAATGTTTAGTGTGTGTCTGTGTGCATGATACCAAGCATGTCCAAAAAAATCACACTTAACTGTAGTAAAAAGAATCCTAAGATATTTAATTCGAAGCATAGATATAGGCTTATGGTATCCTAAGTTCACTTCCTTTGAAATGATCAATTATTCAGATGCGAATTTTTCCAGTTGCACAATTAACCACAAAAGTATTAGTGGTGTAACACCTCGACCCTTCATATGTCAACGATATTGTTCGCTTTAGATAAAATCTCTCACGGTTTTGTTCTTCCTAGGGGGTCACCCATTCTTGCATTGCTCTTGCCCAAACATGCTTAACTGCGGAGTTCTGTTAAGGTCTCTTCCACCTGGAAAAAGGCCTCGTTGAATGTAAGGGTCCAAGATTTTTCCTTTAAAGCCCAAGAACTCCCTCTCCCTTTTCGATGTGGGATACTAGGATATCACAATCCACCCCCTTAGGGCTGCACGTCCCTGTGCAGTAGCCTGCCAGCTCCAGTAGCCTCCTAGTCCTTTATTGACCCACCCACTCAGTAGCCTCCTAGTCCTTTATTGACCCACCCACTCAGTAGCCCGCCCACATGTCACGCGAGACGGCAAGGGTCCACACTCGGAGGTGAAGAGAGTCGGCTTTGATACCATTTGTAACAGCTCAACCCTTCATATGGCAACGATATTGTCCATTTTGGGCAAAAACTCTCACGATTTTGTTCTTCCCAGGGGCGTCACCCATCCTTGCATTGCTCCCGTCCAAGTATGCTTAACTGCGGAGTTTTGGTAGGGTCTCTACCACTTGGGAAAAGGCCTCGTTGAATGTAAGGGTTTAAGAATTTTCATTTATAGTTCAGGAACTTCCTCTCCCTTTTCGATTTGGGATACCAGGATATCACAAGTGGAACTAATTATTTTATAAGAAAATTACTTGTTTCATGGTTCTCTAAGAAATAAAATTCTGTAGCCTTATCTACAGCCGAAGCTAAATATGTGGCGGCGGGTAGTTGTTGTGTACAAACTCTATATGTGAAACAACAACTTCAAGATTTTAAATTACATTATGATGTTGTGCCAATCAAATGAGATAATACAAGTGCAATAAATATTTCTAAGAATCTAATTTTACATTCCCGAACAAAACACATTAAGATAGACACCACTTTCTTCGTAATCATGTGCAAAAATGTGATATTTTTCTGAAATTTGTATGCATTAGTGAACAATGGGCGGACATTTTTACTAAAGCACTTAATGAGGATCGATTTATCATGATAAGAAGAGAATAAGGCCTAATGCATGTTCGTGAGGTTGTATGAACTTAATTGAGAAGAGTTTTAAAATCAATTGAACCACTTTACTTCAGGCAACTGACTGGAACTCAGAATATTGAAAAAGGCAACATCCAGTCGATTGACCACAAACATCTAGTCGACTGAACCTTCATTAGTCAATCCAGTCGATTGAATTGACTAATCCAGTCGACTGAACTTTTGGGGTTTTAAAACCCTAGGACGCCGAACCACACATCAGGTGTTGTTTCTTCATTTCTCACACTTAGCTTCTCTCTCCTCAGTTTCGATTTCACTTGGTTTTTCCCCTAAAAAGGTTCTATTTCATCCCAATCTCTTACACAAACATTCTAAACCTCTCAAATCCTTCCTTCCCACCTCTCCATTCTCACCATGGCTCCTAGAACTAGAGGAGGAAAAGGGAAATCAATCGCACGGGAGGATACCTCGGATGAAAATGATAAATGGTTCTCCACGGGACGAGCCAAAACACTTTACAAAACTCATCTTTGGTCTCTTGAACCAATCTTTGGTAAATTCCTTGACATGCACTTCATGGACACATATTTTCCACATGTTTATAGACTTTTAGCTAAGGTTGGGTGGGGTCCTTTGTTTTCTATCAACCAAAGAGTGTTTTTCCTCAAATTTCCCATTTATTTTATGCAAATCTTACTAAAGAGATTAAACCAAGCCCTAATGATCGCTACACTCACCTTTGTACCTATCTCTATGGAAAAACCTATCAGTTTACCGACGAGGATATTGCACATATTTTTGGGATGGGTAGAGGCAAGTTTCATTGTCCACGAGTATCTGCATCTTCATGGATCATGGAACTCGAATTCACTCCTCAAACCTTCTTACCTATGATCATGAATGAACGAGCTATAAATTTTGCCATCACACCTAATTACTCACAACTCACCCTAGAGGCCAAAATACTTTCATCTCATCATAACCTATAACATTTTGCCTCGTAGTGGATCTCGCACTTATATTTCCTATCTTGATTGCTTCATCCTTTGGTATATCTATATGGAAAAACCTCTTGACCTTCCATCCTTGATATGCCAATGGATGCTTTCGAAAGAAAGTACCAAACGACATACTCTTTCCTATGGAGCTTTTCTCACACCTCTTTTTGAGTCTTTTGGGCTTTCCTCATCTCCTTCTAATTTCCTTACACCTAAAACCTCTGACTTTCTTACCTCCACTACTCTTAAACAAATGGGCTATGTTCTAAGAAATAGGGAATGGCAACACAAAACTCATAGGCCAACCCCTCAAGTGGTTCAAGATAGTGAGGGAGAAGAAGAATAGGATGAAGCTTATGCACAGGATGATGCTCCTTCTCCTGCTACTCTATCAGCACCTCCTCCTGCTCCTACCACCGCTGCTGTACTTGATCCATCTACAAAATTCGTTTGAAAGAAAATGGTCAAATATTTCACAAGGAGGGTTGATAAATAGTTTGCAAAGGTCAACTCTCGTCTCACTCGCATCGAGGATGTCTTAGGCATTCCTCCCTATGACGCCTCTTCAAACGATGATGATGGTGATGGCGATGACGATGAGACTACCTCAAGCTCCACCACTTTTTGATTACGACAAAAAGGGGAGAAGAAAATGAGCAAAAAAAGCATGAGAAAAAGAACATCTTAGGAGGAGAAGCATAATGTATTTTATTTGGCTATCATGTATTTTTGCTACTCTTAAGCTTTTGGATGGTGATACATTTTGACCTTACGTGAATGGTTGTTTATCTTATGAATGGTTGGTTGTCTTCTTCGATATATGCATCTTTTTATTTATTTATGGATAAATATGAATGAAATAAGTATGTTTAATACTTTGGATATTTAATGGATAAATATGCATGATTCTTACATTTTATATTTCTAACATCATTGCTCATAATGCTTACTTTGATTTAAATTAATGAGTTTACAAATGACCATTGGAAAATGAGATTAAAAATGATAAGTGAACAAACGTATTATTGAGACATTACATGCTTAAAATGCTCAATACATGTTAAGAGATCAAATGAATGCTTAAAATGCTTAACATTTGAAAAGATGATTAAATGAATATATGCTCAATGAATGTCAAAATGCTTATGAAAATTAAGTTTTCAAAGTTATGCTTGAAATGCCTAAAGAATGAAATTAAACTCAATGTTTTCACATCTATAAATGTGGTATATGTTTTTTGGGGTTTGGTATAGGCTTGTTTGGACCTTAGAAACCTATTTTTGCCTTGGAAACGTCAAAAAACACACTGCCCAATCGTTTGGTCGACTGAGGGGCTCGATTCAGTCGACTAAACTAAAATTTTTGGGTTCAGTCGACCGAGCTCAGGGGTTCGGTTGACTGAACAGTGCCTTTTTGCTGCGATTATAAATATTCTAGGGGTTGAGATATTTTGATATTCTCTTTCTTCCAGGCTAAGAAACCCCTTTTCTCTGTCTTCTCTCTAGTTTTGAGGGCTCGGGGCTTGATTTTGTGTTCGATCCTTTGTGGATCCTTGCTATCGGGGCTGAGTGTTTCGCATCCATCTGGTCAGATCCTCGTTCTGATACTGTTCAATTTTGAGACGTCGAGTTCTTGACTGTCCAAGGTAGAATTCTAGACTCTTCTACTGTATAAGGGTGATATATGTGATTATACGTGTTTTCACTGAGTAGAAAATACATCAAGTGTGATTTTCATGTGTAAACTTTGATTTTGGATAAAAGTGAGTTTTTACGCCTTTTCTTGGTTGTATACATGTTTCGGGTACGTGGTATCCGTAGTTTTCAAAAGGAGGTTTGAAATCGAGGTGTTTTGTGAAAAATGGTGAAAAACGTCTTTTTGGAGGTTTGGAGCTAACCTGCGGGATTGAGTCTCACATTTTAAATATTTTGTTGGAAATAATTTTAGATCTCCATTTTTATGGATTTGATCTCTTTTATACATGTGTTGTATGAACTATTTTGTAGGTTTTCGTAGTTGTGCTACGGTGAATTTTTAAATATTTCCATAGATATACCGTGACAGTGTGTGGTTTTAAGTTGGGCTTCTATTTCTCCTTGGTGGAAGTCTAAAAATGTGCACAGAGTGGGTTCGCTATGGTCCCTCGGGTTAATCCCTGTAAACATGGTTTAGTTATGCTTCGTCCATCGGTCGTGGCAATTGGTAAAGAAGCAAGTGTGTGGTTTGGGTGATTTTTCATCGGTCATGGAAATTCGTAAAGAAGTCGGTTGCCTCTGTGAATGGCGTTGTTGTTGTAACTCCGAATAGAACTTGTCATTACCTAGCAGGCCTTAAGTGGTTCAAGACTAGGGTAATGAGCTGGAGTCTATAGTTGTTACTTTTGTCTGTACGGCAGAGTCAGTACATAGAATTTCATTTACATCTTTTCTCCTTGGCTGTGTGACCCGAGTGGAGCATACTGTTTATTTATTGCTTTTTCTTAACCGTGGCATGATATTTGTTAGGATGATATGCATAGTTTAAAAGATGAAAAATGTGAGTTTTATGAGATAAAACCTTTTTGAGACTCGTGGTAGTCTGATGCAAACTTGTGGTTTTGGAAGAAAAACCTTTTTGGCTCCTGTGGTTGAGCCTGTGTGTGTGTAATTGCATAGGCTGCTTTACAGTTTTGTTGTCTATGTTCTATTGGGCTTCGGCTCACGGTGTGAGATTTTGCTGTAAAACCTTTTCAGGTGAGCATGAGGAGTTGACCTAATTGCAGAGGTGATGGAAGACTTGTTGTAGTTTTCCCTGTTTTTGTACATGTACTTTTACATGTAATGGCAGTGTGGGCTGGTTTTGTACGCCTTTGGGCGATATGCTTATTCATGTATGAGATGCATGTTTTCAGTTTATGAGAGTTGAACTGTGGGGATTTTTATCCAAATGATGTATATATTTTTTAGTTGAGGGCTTTCCAACTACAAAATCTTATTTTCTCAAACTGTCTTTTGGGTGGGTTTTCGCGTGACCCTGATGTTGGGGCGTGACAACTTGGTATCAAAGCTCTGGGTTCGAATATCCATGAGCCATGAAAAAGAGGGTACATCACCTTATGAGGATGTTTGTGTGCTTGATTGCATGTGTTACAGTATTTTCCTAACATAGCATGATAGCTTGTGGTGTGTACGTGGGTATGGAGGTTGGGCCTTAGGATTGATTAGTCTTGCTTTCGGGCATTTGGATTCATATACTTGGGAGCCATGTTAAAGACGCATTTCGCGAACGTGATTTCTAGCAAGGAATCTGAGTAAGTTGTTCAGAGTGACGATTCTTTCTTGTTGGTTCTCCTCGGTATGTGAGATGTGATGACATGATATTAAATGGCTATGTGTTAACATGCTTATCTATCTTTTATATTAGCAATAACATGTTGTATGGATGCTTATCCTGTTATGTTGATTTCGTATGGAGTTATGTCCACGCGGAGAGGACAAGGCCGAGGTCAAGGCCGTGGCCGTGGCCGTGGTTCTGGTCGAAGGGACATTCCAGTCCTAGATATTGGGGATACTAATGCACCCCAAGGACCTACTGACGGAGATCTGCTACGTGAGATGGTCGGCTTCATCTGGCAACTGGCTGAGGCCTCTAGAGGGAGAGAGACCATACCTGAGTCGAGGGTGACGGTCGCGATGCATGAGTTTCACCGTCTGGACCCTCCTACCTTTTCTGGGGATCTCAACCCTACGGTAGCCACTGAGTGGCTGGAGCTGGTTACTAGGATCCTTGATACTCTATAAATAGAGGAGGATGATCTGTAGGTTTCATTTGCTGCCTTCCAGTTGAGAAGGAGTTCTCATATGTGGTGGAAGTTCGCTAGGACTACAGTTTGGGGCACCTGGGAGGCCTTCACGAAGGTATTTCTGGAGAAATACTTTCCTACGACTTTGAGGGATCGCTACAAAGAGGATTTCCTCTTTCTAACATAGGGGACGATGACTGTTGTGGAGTATAAGGCTGAGTTCACTAGCCTATCGAGATTTACACAGGAGATCGTGCCTACCGATGAGTTTCGTGTGAAGCGGTTCGAGTGGGGTTTGAGGCCCGCTATCCGAGACAGAGTGGCAGCACTTAGGCTGTAGGTTTTTACAGAGCTAGTAGAGACCACCATGAAGGTGGAAGACACTCTGAATGAGACACGTAAAGACAGGGACAGTCGGAGTCAGCAGGACGGGGGACGTGCACAGTCCCGGGGATGCAGGGACAAGCGTCAACGGACATCTGGTCTGAGTTCTTATCTGGTGGGGTCTTATCGGCCACAGTTGTCTGCATCTACACATCCCGTAGTCTCAATGGGAAGGTCAGATCAGAGGGAGCTTGTTTGTCATAGATGCCAGCGGCCTGGGCATCGTGCAGCAGAGTGTCAGAGTGCAGCTCCTGTTCAGACTCAATCACAGTCGTAGGCACCCGGGAGAGGGCCACCAGTCTATTTTGAGTGTGGGCAGTCTGGGCACATTCGGAGGAGCTGTCCTCGAGGAGGGAGCATTCAGAGCATAGCGGGAGCACCAGCTGTTCCATCAGGCCAGGGGAGACAGAAGTATTCACAGCCTAGAGCTCAGACGTCCTATTTTGTAGAGGGAGGAGCCTCAGTACAGTTGGGTTGACAGTCTATAGTTCAGGGCCACAATAGACCGACCAGGGTATATGTTCTTGCAGATCCTAGTTCATCTAGAGCACCGGTCGGGCCCGATGTTGCTGCTACCATCTCTATGATCAGAGCGAGGCTTGAGGTATACTGTGTACTGTGATGCTTCACATGACGGTCTTAGATGTGTTTTGATGCAGGAAGGTAAGGTTGTAGCCTATGGTTCTCGGCAGTTGAAGATGCATGAGAAGAACTATCTTACACACGACTTGGAGTTGGGAGCCGTGGTCTTTGCCTTGAAGATACGGCGTCACTATCTTTATGGTGAGCATTTCGAGCTATTCTCCAACCACAAGAATTTGAAATACTGGTTTTCGCAAAAGGACCTGAACTTGCGGCAGCGACGATGGATGGAGTTGTTAGAGAACTATGACTTTGACTTGTAGTATCATATAGGGAAGGCCAATGTTGTGGCTGACGCTCTCAGTAGGAGATCTCATGGGTCATTAGCTTCTGTGGCTATACGCGAGTGGAACATGCTTGGAGAGATTTGGGAGTTTGATCTTTTGCCTCAGGGAGACCGCGATGGGTGCTACTTTGTTCTCCGTAGTTTCACGACCTGCTTTGATAGCACGTGTGCTAGAGGTCCAGCGGACTGACTAGGAGGCTTACATGATACGGGATCGTGTTGCTAGCGGAGAGGATACCATGAGATGGATTGTAGGTTTTGATCAGAGTCTGAGGTTGGCTGGGAGATTATTTGTGCCAAAGTCATGCCGAGCTGATCTTCTACGTGAGTGTCATCATTCTCGTCTTGCAGTGCATCCTGGAGGCACAAAGATGTATCACGACCTACGTCGTCAGTTCTGTTGGACATGAATGAAGAGAGATGTTATCCAGTTTGTTTCCCGGTGTGTTAGCCTAAGGGCTTTTTAATTTGATTTTGATGATTTTCATAATTCATTTTCTAAAGATAAATATTTTTAAAGGATAATATTTTATATTTCCAAAATGAAAGTGTTAACACATTTTGAACAATCAAAGTTGACACCTTAGCAAAAAAAA